>VZUH01001656.1:179353-221412 GCA_013401175.1 Xiphorhynchus elegans | reverse complement strand
GGGATGGGAAGAGACGAGACGGGACGGGATAGAAAGCGATGGGACGGGATGGGATGGGACGGGATGGGAATAGACGGGACGGGACCGAAGGGGACGGGATGGGGTGGGACAGGAGGTAACGGGACGGGGCTCCTGCTCGCCCTCCCTCCTGGGTCTGGGCCAGGCCGGCCCCGGCCGTGCCCCAGCGCAGCCCCCGCACCTGCCCGCAGCCGTCCCGCAGCTCCGCCGGGCCCGCGGCTCTCGGGGGCGGCGCGGGGTCGGTGTCCGGGCTGTGTCCCCTGTCCGGGCTGGGTCCCGGCTCGGGGCTGGGTCTCGGGTCGGTGTCGCGGCGGTGCCCCCCGACGGGTGTCCCCGGTCCGGAGGCAGCGAGCGAGGCGAAGTTCAGCGTCTTGTTGTCGAAGGCGTCCTCCACGCTGCAGAACATCCCGCCGCGCTTCTGCCTCGGCCGCGGGCTGCCCGCACCCAGCCCCGCAAAGCAGGCGGGCAGAGCCTCCTCCTGCCGCCCCGACATGGGCCCGGCGCCCCCGCACTCCCCGGTGCCGGTGCCGGTGTGGCTGCGCTCCCGCAGCCGGCTCGCCCTGGCTGGAAGAGCCGCGTTAAGAGCCGCCCAGGGACCCCCGCCCCTCCCGGTGCCCATCCACCCGTGCCCGTCCCCACGCGCGACCGGGAGGTGACATCTCCCAGCGCCGGTGACGGCACAGACAGCGTGGTTGGCCCCCGAATGCCCCCCCGGACATCTCCCGATGCCCCAGGGCCGCCAGCGTCACAGTCCGGCTTCCCCATCCCTTCAGCCCCACACCAGTTCATCCAATTTGAAGGTTTAAAACAGCTCTTTTTATTAAAAGTTGACAATAGTTTATGTATTTTACAAAGGAATAGAAAGCCTCTCGATATATATCATAGGAATCACGATACAAAAATATGTGTAAAATTCTGTACTTGCTCGCTGCAGCCCCTGGTTTTGGGCTGTTGCAGCACTGAACCCAACGTTCCGTATTTTGGATATGATTTTGGGGTTGGATTAGAGGACACAGGTCACGGCACGCCAGCCAGGGACCAAAAAACTCCATTTTCTCTGCGTTAATGTTTTGCATAAGTTTACAATAATCCCTTTTTATAAACTGTACAACACATAATACAGGGTTTAATACACGTATTCACAGGGCGATTTCCTGAGTCGAAGCTAAACCTGTTCCTGTGCACACACACACACACGGCCTGCCAAGGAGCCACCATCCGTCTGGGGCATTGTCTCTTCCTGGTCAGGAATTCAGTTCACAAGCCATGTAAGGCACTCAAGGAATCACTGAAGGCTACAGATATTATAGAGCAGGATACTGGAATCGACAGCCACGTTCTCCGACAGTTTGAACAAGAAGTCCAGGCCTGGCACGCACACGGCGGCGGGTTTGGGGTGAGGGTGGCACCCCCTCCTCCTGCTGCTGGGCACCCGCACTGAGGGGGCAGCAACACCCCAGGGAGGGCACTGTCCCCCCACCGCAGTCCTGGGCCTCGGAGACCGTGTTTGAAAAGATGCACAAGAGCCAGAGGTGAGGAGGGAGCAGCCGAGAGCGACAGAGCTCAGCTCGGGGACAGCACCGGCTCCAGCCGAGCACTGACCCAACAAACCATCACACAGAGCCCAGAGGGTCCCAGGCTGAGACCCCAGCGGGATCCCTTCCCCTGGGGTCAGGGATGGCAATCCCCTCTCTGCACTGATACGGAGGAAACAATTCTGAAAACATTCTTTGAGCCATTTTTTCTTTCCTATGTACACAACTTCTTACATATTTATATTGACATATAGATAAGCACAATCCCTTATTTACACACGGACCTGTCCTGGTCAGTTGGCTTTGTAGTTAAAACCCCCAGGATTGAGGAAGTCGAGTCAGTGGGAAAACAGAACTATACTTGAGACAGAAACACACAAGAGGCAAGAGCATGGCCTGAGTGAAGAGCCATGAGGTGGACCCAAGCCACTTCCCAGCACACACCTCAACCACCACTTGCAGAGCTTCCAGTAAATACCATTTTTTAAGACATGAAGTGTTTCAGTAGAGCTGAAAATGGACCTGTTTAGGCAAGAAATGCAGATGCAAAAATGCAGCTCATCCTGGAATCCCAGCATTGGTATCAGGATCTGGTAGAACTGGAGATTTTTTTAAATTAATTCCATAATACAGTCATTTGCTTGTATCAAACTCCACAACCTTTGCCTTACAATGTTTCATGCCTTTGGTACAAAGATATCTGCCCAACTCCCTTCCTTCTGTTTCTGCAGCAGAGCTCCCTGTGCTGGGTCAAAACAGATGGTCAATGTACACGTGGGGGGAGAGGGTTTAGAATTTCAGTGTCAAGGGGGTTTCTTCGTAGCTTTATAAACTCCACTCAAGCTTTGGAAGCATTGCAGGTACCTACAGAATAAAATAAAAACAGGAATTAACTACAGCTGGGCTCCTCTCCCACCTGTACTGGGCTGTGTTAAGCAGATCTCAGTTAAGTCTAAGCTGGAGTAGGCTTAGCCAACTGTGGGGCTTTCCCTGGAAAAAACAAACAAAAAAAAGGGGTAATTTATTAAATCTTAAATGCACTGTTTTCTCTAGGCTGTACCACACATCACGTCATTCACTTTCCTTAAGCAATACTCCCCTAACAGTTATGGTAACACTCAGAATATTGTGATGATAGTGATGAGTGAGGAATTTAAAGTTTGTAAACTCTGAGAGGATGAGTTAATAACCATGGAGCCAAATTCCACCTCCCCGAGTGCAGAGGGACAGCACAAAGGACATGGTGCCTGTAGGTGGGAGGCTGGTCCTGCAGCTGCCCCGACCTTCCCGTGTGCCCCCCTTGGCCCTGGATCCGTGTTCTCCATTTCACACTCAGCTAGGAGACCAGTGCCAGATGGAAGGGGAATTTCTGGGGCAGACACACGGGAAGCAGAACAGTTCAGCCAATGACTGGAAAGGAGAGAACCCCCCATTCCCCATCCCCTCTCCATCCCCCATTCCCTGTCTCTTCTCCCCCCAGACCTCACAGGCAGCTGAATCCCCCTCCCCACCACAGCCCTTGCGCTGTGCAGGCAACGAATTAACCCTCCCCTGCCCACTCGTCCAGCAGGTCAGAGAATCCCAGACTGGTTTGGGCTGGAAGGGATCTCAAAGCTCATCTCCTTCCCCCCGTGCCATGGGCAGGGACACCTCTCACCACGCCAGGTCCTGCAGGTCAGGTGGCCCTTTTGGCCCTCCCCGAGGCTTTGAGACAGGGGTTCACTGCTCACAGCTGGACAGCGGCACCCCAGGAATTTCCAGAAGCAATTCCCGGCAGGACACGGAACTGAGGGGAAGCCAGGAGGAACTAAGAGCTGCTTTTGCCGCTGCCACTTTGGTTTATGGCCGGCTCTGTCACTGCTGGTGGCACCGGGGTGGCAGCGAGGGTTTGGGGGAAGGCAGACACTGCCAATGTCACTCCGCATAAAAGGCACAGTTTCCACTCTCTCACCCCGTAACCTCCTGACAAAGAGGGATTTATTTTTTTTAAAGCTGTAAAAATAGGACAAAAGCTTTTCAAAACGGGTAATGGATGAAGTGCTAATATTTGTGCATCTGAGCGTTCACAGCTCGGGGAAAGCGGCGGCTTTGCTGAATAGAACAATGCAGGAATGCAATTCCTCAAAGATGATGGGTCAGGTCTCATCTGGAAAGGAATCAGAGAATCCCTGACTGGTTTGGGTTGGAAGGGACCCCAACAATGGGGAACATTTTCTGTCAGGGAAGGTGTTGGGGCAGGTCACTGGTGAGGAAGAGGGGACACCACTTTTTTTCTTTTCTCTTCTTTCCTCGGTGAGAAAGAGGAAACTCTCTCTTGGCTGCAATGAAGTTATGGAGGGTTCCAGCAGCTAAAGATCAGGGTAACAATACTTACAGATATTTCCATACTTACACAAATCACAGCTGTAACCCCAGTCTGGACAAAGGGCACCTGATTTTTGAAGATGTTATTTTTGCCCCCAGCTGCCTGTGTGAGCAGGATGAGGGCGTGGAGACCACCCAGGTAATTCTCTACTGAGTGAAAACTTCACATTCTTGATTGTATTTGAGGCCACACTCCCACAGCTCTTGTGGCAGGAGGATGAGTTACTGGCTCTGAGAATCTCAGCAATCAGCAGCCCTTCCCTGCCACTTACTTTGTTACCAAATTCTGAATTCTTAGTTAAGAATTCAGAGCACTGTTCTGCAGGGCATCCCCATGAACACGTCCATGGTATCTTTTGTTCCTAACTGTACTGCTTTGGAAACTTTTGGGGGTTTCCTGCCATCAGACTCAAATCTACCAACAGAAGAAAAATGACCCACCTGATCCATTTATGCTGACAAGTCCTGTGGGCACAGGCTGTGCAGAGGAACTGCCCACGAGCACGACAGCTCTTCACCTCATTCATATTTATGGCTGGAATCCGAAACGCCCTGCCTGCCCCCCCAAAGCTTTCCAGCCTCTCCAGGGCCTGGGGGGAGGCTGGAGCTGGGCTGGGGGTGTGGGCACTGCCAGAGCCTGTGCCCATCACCTCCATCCCTGCTCTGCCAGCTCGGCACTGACAGGGACAACCAGCACAGCTGAGTTTTAACCATTTCTCGTCACTTTTCTGCACAGTTTCGTGCAGGGCTGCGTTTCTGGCATTATCTCCTCTGCTGGAATGGGAATGCCAGAGGCTCTGCCACCACAATTAGGCTTTACCTGTCCTTTCCCAAGGGAGACGGGAGGAATTCTGACACAGACACGCTACAAGCTGCCTCTGCTACAGGATAAAACAGTGCTGGGCCCTTGAGGCTTAAAAGCAGGGTTTTAAAAAGCTGTTTCCTTCCATTACAAATGATTTATGTGTGATAAAATCTTGATGCTGCTCATTTTACACACACAAATATACATGTGCACAGAAGCCTACAGCATTTTCTTTTCATGTAGGATTTTGGAGCAGTGTGTAACAAAGAATGAGCAGAATATTTATCATTAAAACTATTTAATGACTCCTACCCCATCCAAAATGCAGCACGTGGCAGCACAGCCTTGGTTCTTATGCTCCCACCAGAACAGGTTAAATAAATCTATTTTAACCCTGCATTGTTATTACCAAAATGGCTGATTCTGCACTGAAAACTGCTAGTTTTATCCTTTAGAAACCTGGTTTAGGTTAATTGCTGGTATCATCCCCTAGTTATTGGGGGTATTTCATTTGGGTCCATGCTGTGTATGAGAGAATGTGATAAATCTATATATACCTTTCATGTCATTTGTAAATAATATTAGGATCCTTTCTAAAAAGCCAAATCTGTCAGAACACAGTCATGGTGCTGGAAAATATGGTACAATAACTATAAAATATATTATCATATTGTGAAATACATAAAAGATTAGGAAGTATCACTATTTTTTACACACATAAATAACATCAATTTGTTTTCCAACAAAAGAAAATACGAGAAGAAGGAGAAGCTGTGGCTGCCCCACCCCTGGAAGTGTCCAAGGCCAGGCTGGACGGGGCTTGGAGCAAGCTGGGCTAGTGAAAGGTGTCCCTGCCCGTGGCAGGTGTTAGAATGAGATAAGTTTTAAGGTCCCTTCTAACCCAAACCATTCTGGGATTCTAATTTAAAATATTTGCCTTCTATATTTGCAGTAATGGGAATTCTATAAATGCCATTGTCAGTTAACCCTGAGAGAACGCTCTGTCTGCAAGGCTTGGGCAGTGAGTTCGTGGCTGGAATCCCTTATGGCACCTGCATCCATCTGCTGCCACAGCTGGAAGGGCTGGAACGCCACCGAGGACATAAATCCTGGGGCTGGGAGTGTCCCCAGGGGCAGCTGGGATCAGCAATGTGGTGTTGGAGGGGCTCCTGGGAGAGCTGCAGACAAAGCAGCCATTCAGCTCCACTCAGCCTGGGCAGGCAGGGATGGATTTTGTGTCCTTTCCCAACGGACCTGGAGGAACAGGAGAGGGTTGGTGGCACAACTGGCTATGCCAGAGCTCGGGCACTCCTGGGGCAGGGGTTGTGGGATGGTGAGGTGGTGGGGTGTCGGGGTGTCACCTGCCGGGGCTCAGCTCCAGCAACCCTGTCCAGACCTGCTCATGGGCAGGTATCACACAGTCCTGGAATATCCTGAGCTGGAAGGGACACACAAGGACCATCCAGTCCAACCCCTGGCCCTCCACAGACACCCCAACAATCCCCCCGTCCCTGTCCCATTGTTCAATCACTCCTTGAACCCTTGGGGCCATGCCCACTGCCCTTGCCATGATTTCTGGTTCCTTCCAGAACATGTGCTCCAACACTAAATCCACGGCCAGGCCTTCCCTACAGTGTGAAGCCATAATTAAACAACACAGCAGGGAATAAACCAGCCCCTGGTTCACTGTTCTGCACATCAGCTCTGAAGGGCAACAGGAACCAACAAAGAAACAGCTCTGAGAAATAACAAACCATCCCAGCATGTGGAGAAAGGGCAGTCCCAGCACTGCTCCCTGTTACAGACCCTGGGCATGGAGAGGCTGCAGTGCTGGCACAGGGCAGCTCAGCAGGGCAGGCTGGGCACTAGGGCAGGGAAAGCAGGGTGACACCCTGGCCTCCCTGTCACTGCTCCTTAGGGAAAGGCATCCAAGGGTGGGACCAGGGGGGATGTCAGCCCCAGCCCCACCCCAACAGGAACCCCGGGATTCCAGGGGATGGCTCTGCTCAGTCCCACTGGAACATCCTTCTCTTGCCCAGATGAATTTACCAGGGCAGGCTGAGGAAACTGCAATTAACACTCCCAGAGATCTGGTACATTTTGAGTGTTCAGCCTGCACAACGCTATCATTGCTCTCTCGGTACAATTCACACAGGGTGAGAAGTGGCTCTGATTTGATGACAGGGGAGTATTTAACAATCCCTGTGCTTCCATGACATCCCAGCGCTGCCAGCACAGGCTGGGCTCTCTGTGACAGCTGTCCTGACACTCCTCTCATCCATTTGCTCTCTCCCCGGGGTGTTTATAACATTCTTGTTTATAACAAGGAGGAAAGTGCCCCCCGGGGCAATGTGTCTTCAGAAAGAGCCATTGACAGAACACAATTTCCTCCGTCTGCCTCTCCAGATCTGCATGAGGCCAGTACAGTCTTAGTCACTTGGACATGTCCTCCTTTCCTGGGGGAGGTTTCTCTGGGCTTTCTGCTGACCTGGAAGTGCAGGCACATTGCTGGGTGCCCCAGCTCCCTCCCTGTCTGCACTGCACAGCAGCTCCATGGAGAAAAACTGATTTCAGTGGAGCAGAGTGACACCCAAACCCTACACACGGCACAGGTTTGTGGCAGACAGGGCCACCTGTGCCTGAACCTCTCCAGTGTGGTCAGGATGGACCCCTCCTGCTCCCAGTCCACCCCCCAGCCAGGCTGTCCCCTCCCTGGCCCCCAGGTGACACCCCAAGAAGGGCAGGATCAGCTGCTGCAAGGTTTCCCCCCAGGATTCAGTCTGACCTACAACATCTGTCTTACACTTTATTGCACCTGGACAGTGACTCCAGGAGAACCACAGGTGAACATGGTCCCTCTGCCACCTGTCCCTTTTCATTCCATAGGAATCAGTAACTTACTGGAATGAGCTGGCACAGTCACCTGGCTGGGGTTGGGCAGCAGCCACCCTGTGTTTGTGTGTCTTTATCAAACCAGCCTAAACCCAGAAAACCAGAAATTTAAGACTTAACAATGCAAAATCCTCAGAGCCAATAATGGTCAAGAATAAGTCAAATATTCCTTATTCTCTTCTAATTATCTAACTCAAAAATCTTCAGATCTGGGACTGATCCCAGTATATCTCAAACCAAAATAGTCACAGTATGTTATTATGCTTTCATACATGATCTTACAGCAGCATTGGAGAGGATGGATATTATCCATAAGATCAGAGAACCATAGAATGTCTCAAGTTGGAAGGGACCTTAAGGGTCATTGAGTGGATGCTGATCCATAGGACACTATCAAAGAGCTGCACCACATTTTTAGGCCTATTGTATGAAATCTTTAGGAATAAAGACCATGAGTTTATGAAAATTTGGGCCATCAGCACTGTGGAGTCATCCAAAAAATTGTTTCATCTGGTTAATTTGCATTTCTGCACAAAATTTGATCCTCCAGATAATATTCAGGTGTTTTGCTGTGCATTTTGGCTCTATCCAAAGTGAAAGGATGAGGTCCCTCACAGGAGCCAAGGAAAGGTTCCTGGTACCGTTTGCTACTGGATGCTCAGAAAGATCCCTTTCTAATTCTTTTGACATTACATATCAGTATAATAACATCCCCAAAGGCTTTGACCTCTGCAAGTCTGGGAAATTAACACTGTGTACATGGAAATGGAATTGTATAAATACATGGGAGGAGGGTGGTGTACACAAACACTTTCATTTACAAACATAATGCATTTTTTAAAAAAGCTTCCTTTAAAATAGATTTTCCGGCTAATTAATTCTTCAGGCTAACACTGAGTTTGGTACATTACAAAAACACATGTCCTTATTATTTATGAGAACTCAGCAAGACCCAGATTAAGGGCGAGAACTTCTCAGATGTGATGAGAACTGAACCTGCTCTGCTTGGGGAATGAAGGAGAACATGAATGATTATCTCTAAACCAGCCTTGTGGACCAGGCTTTTACCTGCCAGTGTCAGCTCTGCACTGAGTTAGGCTGAGCTTGCTTTGTGAGAGCAAGCTGGGGATGGAGGGCACTGCTGTCCTGAGGGGCAGGCACACAGGACACCCCATTGCTGCTGCTGGGCACAAATTTACAGGATACTTGTGCTCTGAAAAAGCTCTTTGCTACTCCCCACAGACACAAGAACACGCTGTGAATGATTCAAGGCCAGGTTGGACGGCGCTTGGAGCAACCTGGGCTGGTGGGAGGTGTCCCTGTCCATGGCAGGGGGTGGCACTGGAGGGGCTTTAAGGTCCCTTCCAACCCAAACCATTCCGGGATTCTGTGCTGTGTGTGATATCCCTACAAGAACACAGGAATGGGGGTGCTTGGTCAGAGGGATGATAAAAGAAAGGCTGGTCCCAGGTCCTGCCCTCTCTGAACCCGCCCAGGAAGCACAACCAAAAGCTCCTGCTCTAATAAACCAGATGTTTGGCTTAGAAGCAAAATCTCAGCAGATCTGTGTCAGTGTTTTCCCGTAGGATTTGGCACACCAGCAAGGAGCAGACTCTGCATGGCTGGCCCAGAGCTCCAGGATGAGCTCCAGCCGTGCCTCAGACCTGGCTCAGCCGTCCTTCAGCACCACTGATGTTCCTCCTGCCCCAGGGCCTCCATCTCATCCCGTCTCATCCAGAAATTCAGACTGACATTGTCATTTCTGTGCACTTCAGTCTGCAACAGCCCCTGAGACACCGAAGCAGAAACACCAGGCAAGGAGACACCCTGAGCTTTGATATAAATTGACAATTATTAACCCACTGGAAATCTCTTCATTATTGCTGAGCCCAATCCTGCTCTTTATCGAGAACAAGAAATCCACAAGATTTACAGCACAGTAAGAGGGAGTAATTTGAGCAATTTGAGTCAATTCCTCTGTGCCTTCCCAGGAATGCCTTTGCTCAATGGCAATCTCCTTGATAGCCTGAATTTCCCCTACACTTCACTTTAAGCAAAGATGTTTGGGGTCACCCTACACAGCAGAGATTTCCCAATTAGCATTCTAATGACGCAGCTCATTAGTGCTCTTGTGAGGGAAGTAATTTCCAGCCCCTTCCCGAATGCACAAGCTCACACATGCAGGGCTGCTGATGGAACCTTCCAGGGAATTTCAGCTCCAGTAGCTCCTCATTTCCCTTGTGGATCATCTCTGGGAGGATGTGCTGGTGACCTCGAAAAAACCCCAACCTCTGCAGACAGCTGGAGTACACCAGGCACACAGAACAATTTGATTATTGTTCAACAGATCAATAGATAAAGTGATTTAAGGACAAGGAATTACCTACAAACCTGAGGCTCCCAGGGCCAGATGCTGCACAGGTGCTGAAGGAGGGGACCCCTTGGAGCTCTGGGGGCTCCTGTTGGGAAATGCCCCCCATCCCACTGCACCTGCTCTCTGGTTAAAATCATGGAACACAGACTGGCTTGGGCTGGAAGGGTCCTTAAAGACCATCCAGTTCCAGACCCCTGCCATGCTCTTCTCTCCCTCCTTCTATCACTGAAAACATTGAAAATAATATTTTAATATTTTCAGTGTTTTAATTCAAACTGAAGTAATCAAACTGTAATTACAGCAACATCTTCTGTTACCAGTAGGAAACCTTTACACCCAGGAGTCAAAGTGGATCCCACCCAGGTGTGACCCTTCTCAGTGGGGGGAGTGTCAAAGGGTGGGCACAGGATCTAGTTTGGCCTTTCCAATTCTATCTGTGTCAGTCAGTCCAGCTTAGCAAGAGGTGGCACCTCGTGTGCATTTATCAGAAGGGATTTATTTAGAGAAGATATTGTGTGGCAGTGATGGGCACCCACTCCTTCCCTCAGACACAGCCTTTACAGACAGCCAGTCCAGGCTCCGAGCTCTCCACACTCCCACTGCGGTTTGCACCCCGAGCCAGGAAGCCTCTTGGCCAGAGTTATTCAGGATTTGATGGCCTGTGTGCTTGGCCATGTGCTGCTGAATTCCTAAAGAATTCCCGTGTAAGACATTCCAGCACTCGCTGGTGCATCACACACAGGTTGGCCTGATGCAAACCTGGGCTCCAGCACAGCCCAGATGTTATTGCCTTTGAAGAAACAAATATCAAATGGAGTTATAATTAATGTTGAGTTTTTAATTAAACTGAGATCATCAGGGAAAAAATGTGGATGCTCAAGCCTCGCCTGTAAATGGAAAGGTTAATATCTATACGAATTTCTCGTAGATAACTCACAACTTCATTACTTGGAAATAGGTGAGTGGTACCCATCACCGTGAGCCTCAAAAAGGACTTAAACACACACTAAAAATAACCAAATAATATCCTAGAACTGCTTAGAAGAATAAAACAGCCTGTAAAGCAGTAGTTCATGATCCTGCAGGACACACAGTTCCCAGTTCCCTTAGGCTGCAGCACCCTCCAGTGGGATTCCCATTGATGGGTTCTCTGCAATGGGATTCCCCTGGGCCCCCCACCCCTCCCTGCTGCTGTTCCCTTCCACCCACAGGAGGGATTTAACTTGTAGTGGAATTCAAACTTGGTGCCTAAAGAATGCATAAATTTGGTGTGTAAATAATCCACACCTGTGTTTACACAAACGTTCATATTGCTATTGATGTATGTTTATAACATACATTTATGTATCTAGACACACACAAATATTTATATGAAAATATTATTAAAAGCATGCTGAGAAGTTGAGCAGTTGCAAACCAAGCCAGCCAAAGGCACTTTGAGCCCCTCCTGGGGTCCCATGGAGGTGTCACCTCAGACACCCCTGTCACCCCTGCCCCAGCCCCCTGTGCACACCCAGCCACGATCCCTGTGCTGCACTTCAGAGAATCCCACAATAGTTTGGGTTACAAGAGACCTGAAAGGAAAGCCCATCCCGTTCCACGCTCTGCCCTGGGCAGGGACACCTTGCACAGACCCAGCTGCCCCAGGGTCCAGGGACTGGGGCAGGATCTACTCAGGGAACAGGTTGGGAACCTGAGAAAACAGCTCACAGAGTCACGTCCAGAAGGCCAAACGATTCTCTGTTTTAACACTACAGGAAGATCTCAGTGGTTCTTGTTAAAACACACATTCTTAATAAAGAGAGCAACATTTACATGACATGTAACTTTCTGTTGAGGAGTTGTCCAAGAGACACTTCAGAAAGACCCAATTAATTACAAGCCAAAGCATTTTTGTTTCCCTCCTTTGAGGGATTAAGGTCTTTTTGGGGTTATTGAATTCATAGATCTCACTGCCCTGGAGTGTCCAGCCTGGGGACTGGTGTGACACCGATGGGCACAGAGGATTGGGAACACTCTCTGGAACCTGCCAGCTGCCTGGCCTGGTTCAGTGTCCCCCCAAACACCCCTGGCTCCTTCAATGTTCCTAAAAACAGGGGCTTTGCACAGCCACTGCCACTGTCCCTATCATGTTCACCAGCCAAGTAACTCACCACCAGCACAAATCAGAAAAAATGTCAGTGAAACTTGAATTAAACCAGTTTTCTGATTACTATTTGTATTTATAATGCAAAACGAAAAATATTTGTCTCCTGCATTTAAAACGCATTTTTAAAAGCAGCACAACTGCTTGCTGTCCACACAAACCTGAGAGGGTATTTAATTACCTCCCAGCAATTTTGTATTAAGAGTGACCACTGGTCTAAAAGCATAAAGTCAGCATTTGTGATTATATCACACTGAAATTCAACACCTAAATCACTGCAGTAAAACAGAGATAAATGAATGTTGTTTAAATAAGGACTTTGGTAATTTCCATACCAAATTCCATATTTCCTCTGTTACCACCTGAAGCACTTTAACCCAAGTGAGAGAGACCAGCAGGTGAGGGAGTCCCAGAGCTCAGGGAATCCCAGAATAAGGGGGTTTCCAGTTCTCAGCCCATCTTACCTGCCCAGAGCTCCATCTCCCTCCTGCCCCGTGCTCCCAGGGATGGGACTTGAGCCATGGCTGTGCACAGGAGCTTCTTCCTGGCCTTGCCCCACAGCCCTGGGTTTCTGTGCTCAGCTGCAGAGCCCACGTGGTCAGTCACGCTCTGGAATTTCTTCTGAATTTTCCCTCTTCACCTGTTTTCCTGGGCTCGGGATCTGTGGCACTTGTGCTCCCTTTCCCCAAGGGGAGGGCACTTTCCAGGTGACAAGATCTTTCAGGTGACAACATCTTCTGCTCCCTCTTGCTGCCTCCCCCAGCCCAGCATGTGTAGATCAGGGATAATGTTTTAGTTCACTCTTTCCCATGTTGAGCTTTTTGCTGGGATGATGTTTAGCCTTTTGTCATCACTCAGGGACAGCAAATTTTAAACTATTGTGTAATTGTTCTCATCGTGGTTTACTGAAAACTCAGAAAGAAAAATAAATTACAGTTTGATTTCCTGAATGTAGCTTCATGTTCTTCCCTAAAACTGGGCTCGTGGGATATTCAACAAACCACGGGGCTCACCGTGTGTTACGGAGAAATACCTTGGAACAAACCATTTGCACTCATATTCATCTTCTCATGAGTTATTCCTCTGGAACTCTTCCTAAAATCTTCTTTCAAGAGAGATTTTTAAAGAACTATGGATAACAAATATAAATGTGTGACATACAAACAGGACACGGGCACTTCTACACAGAAGCAATTTGCTGCCTGCTTAGCAGGGAACCAAAATAATTCAGTGTATCTGAATGAGTTCTCTTGCTCCTGCCAGAGCCGAGGGCTGTGTCCAGCAGCAGAGCCAGGATCCCACTGGAGGGTGGTTCAAGCAGCAGAGCCAGGACTCAGGAAGGAGCCTGTGGCTGTAGGAGAGAGAGGAGGAGAGTTTTTGGCTTTCCTTGTCAGCTGAGTTCAGTCTTTTCCAAATGCTCCATCAGGGATTTCAGTGGTGTGGACGTGGCCTGTGCAGGGATGTCCACACGCCCTGGTCCAGCCCCAGTCTGAGAGGGTCACAAGGATTGCACCTTCCATCGCCAGGAGCAAAGTATGAGAAGGATTTGGGGGGGTGGAAAGGGCAATGTCTCTGGTTCGGTCTCGGGAAGCAGGGCTGTCTCCCTGGGAATAACAGCAGGAGCAGCTGTAGCTCTCTCAGTAGCCTGGAACAAGATAGAAAAACATGGATTAAAGAAAAGCCCATCCAGGCAAAAACAACATGCTTGAAACTTCTGTAAAGTTCTATTTCTAACTATGTCTTGAAGTGTACAACTGATAAAAAAGGATTTGTGTTATATTCCATTTACACGGGGAGCCTTTTCCTCAATGCCATCTATGCCATGGTCATTTCTGGCAGCACAAGCAGAAATAGGGCAATTTATCCCCTATTTAGATGGGAAAAGGGGGATTCAGGGAGTACCCGGGCCCTTCTGGCACAGTGCTTGGAGGAACACCCCCTCACAAATGCCATGCTCTCCCAAACGCCCCTGGTTGCTGCCCTGGAGGCAGGACAAGCTCAGGGGCTGCAAGGGGGTCAGACCCCGGCCATGCAGGGAGAGGGGCTGAGGCTCCCACTGGTTTCCAGAAGGATCAGCTGGGACAACCCCGATGCACTCAGAGGGGTAAGCCCAGACAGGGTGTTTTCCCTGGTTTACTAGAAGTTTCCTTGCTTTTAAGCTGGCTTATTTTTTAACTTTTCCTTGTCCTTCCCTCCAAAGAAGGAAACTGTTGGACAAGTGTTTGCCTGCTGGTGCCCAGATTCCATGGGTTTTAAAGGCTTCAGAGATTTCCACATTTGGGTTCTCTGGGTGCCCAGGAGACCCCTCAGCCCTACTGATACAGCAAGGAGAAGGCTCTGATGCTTCATGAGAAGAGGAGGAGAGACCAGAGGTGACCCAAGGACTTACCTTGTGCATGTGGCCTGAAGGACTATGACCAAAGAATGAAAGCTAAAGAGAAAAATAAAAACAAAAATAAAAACTGAAAAGGGGAGGGAAGAGAGGAAAAAATGGAAGAGAAGAAAGAGATTAAGAGTTTACAGTGTGTTTAGCTGAGAAATAAGCTGTGGTTACAGACAGAGTGCAACAAAACTCTCAGGTGAGAGGAAATATGGAGTGTGAAGTTGGGTCCAAAGGATTGGGGCTCGACTCATCTCACCAGAGCCCCTGTGCCCCTTGGACTGATGACAGTCAACCCCTGCCCAGTCACAGCCACAGGCTCAGGGAAAACGGGGAGGGAAAACATCAGCTGAGTTCTTCTGACACCTCAAAACACCCCAAACCCAACCCTGCTGAGGTTTGGGTTCAGTCTCAGGTGCAAGTCCAGCTCAGCCCCTGCCGTACCTGATCAAGCTCTGTCACTGGCCATGTCACTGGAAATGGGTGCATTCAGCTGAGGGCAATTTTGGGGTCAAATACATCAGTTGTGCCTGGAGAAAGCCCAGTGACATGGGCTGTGGTGGCTGCAGGGGAGGGCAGCAGTGAGGCCCCTCATTCCTGCTGCTGGGAAAGGCTGGTCCGTGCAGCTGCACAGGGAGATGCTGGAGCTGGCAGGGAGGGAGCAAAGATCCTGGCTCCTCTCCTAGAGCACCTACTGACCTCAGGCCTCCCTGTCTCCCTTCCCAGGGCAGATGGAACCCCATCCCTGCCCAGTCCCAGGTTCTGGACTCCACCGCGGGCTAAGAGAGGGAAAGACTCAATTTAACCAGTCAAACTTTCCTTCCCAGAGGGACTGGTGCAAGTGCAAACTGGGATCCTGGAGCTCTCCCCCTTTCTCTCTGCACTGCACGCACGAGCTCCAGGAGGACATTTCCTTAGCCCAGGTGAAATGGATAATGGTCATGTGCACACACAGCAGCTGTCCCAGCTGCATGACCTTACCTTTTCCTCTAACTCTTTTATTTGTCTTTTTTGGCCTTCAATTCTTTCTTCTAGCTCTTTAATTCTCTGTCAGATTTCAAATAAAAAAATATTTATTAACCAATCAAATACAGATGTACCCAGAAGATGCATTAGTTTGGGGTATGGAAACTGGATGTGCTGTGCTTCTACCAAAAATAAATGGGGTATTAAGCCATAGGTGAGTCCTCTGTGAACGTCACTGTGTGTGACAATGTCAGGAAAACCAAGATGCCCCGTGTGCAGGGTTATCCACAGCCAACCTGCCCCAGGACCAGCCAGCTGTGGGACTGCTCTAGGAGGGAGGCTGGTGCTCACAGGGACCATCCCACCCTGGATGCCCCCGTTCCCTGCCCTGTGCCCACCTGCTGTGCGTGCTGAATGAGCTCCATCCTTTCCCGCAGGATTTGGGCGTCCCTCTCGCGGAGCTCACTCATCACCTGCCGCTTCCATTGCTCCACGGCGCTCTTCAGCTTCTCCTTCTCCTCTTCTGAAAGAAGGTCGGAAATTTTGGCTCCAGCTTCTTGCTGCAGGGCATCATAGAGCATGGCTTCTAATTCCAGAATTTGCTAATCAAAAACAATATAAGGCTGTCAGCTCGACCTTGTCGCTGGCGGGGTGAGGAGTTTGTGAGGAATGGAACATCCAACCCTGGTCAGGCAGAGGGAGCAGGGCAGGGTTTGTGTGCTGAGCCTCCTGCATGGACAGCACTGAAAACTCAACCCCCAGCCCCCTGCGTGGGCTGCACAGAGTCATTGCATTCACTGCTGCACCAGGAGCAGCAGAGCTGAGGAGCTGAATTGTGTTGGGCCCTTTGGGAAGTCTGGGATCCCAGAGCTCTCCTGCAGGCTCTGTGACGTTCCCAAGTGATGCCATTCCCTTTTCCCACTCTGCTGCTGTTGGGAGTCCCCACGCTCAGATTTCTGGCTCTGTTCAGAACTCACCCAAGTCCCAGCAGGTTCCTGCTCTCAGGGCTTAACTGGGAGGATGAATCCTACAGGCTCAGACTTCAGCTGCACCAAACTGCTTCTCAGGACAGCTCAGGGCTGCAGGAGATCATGGAATCATAGAATCCCAGCCTATTCTGGGTTGGAAGGGACCTTAAAAACCATTTTGTTCTACCCCCTGCCATGGGCAGGGAACTTCCACTATGAGGTGTTGAGCCTGAGACTGAAAGTGGAGGGGTTCATGTGGTTCCCAGGCTTCCCACTGTGCATTGATACAGCTCAGCATTTGGCAAAAATCAGTCGTAAAACCACCCTCACATGACAGAAAATGTGTGGAGTAAAAGCTCCCCCAAACGGTTTGAGATACAAATAGACAGCAGGATCCAGAAACAGACCTAACTACTCATCACTCCTCACAAAATGTAGCTGTGCTCGAGGTTACACAGAACTGGAAAAATGAAATTGAGATGAAGACTTATGCAATCATGTCTTTTGTGAACATATATTAAACTTTTCCCTCACTGAAGGAAACATGACTGAAGGGATGGATGAAATGCCTTAGAATCAGCTAACGATGAACCTGACCCAAGAGCAGTTTCATTTCAAATTTACAGAATCCCAGAATCCCTACAGCTGTTTTGGTCACAGAGGCTGTAAACCAAGAACCAAGGAAATGTCTAGGCTAAAATATCTATTTTGGAAAGAAAAGACAAGTTACTGAAAACATCATTTCCTTATCAGTCTATTACTGAAACCTCTGGTGAATTAAAACTTATGTTGAGTAAGTTGGTGAATTAAAACTTATGTTGACTAAGTTAATGTTCAGGTCCTAAACCTGCAAGGGCCACCCAAACCCCGAGAATTCTGCTCATGGGGAACTCGCTGTCAGCTCAGGGTGCAGAGGATTTGGTTAACACTCAGCCTGTCACACTCCACGAGCAGAGAGTTTCCACAGGGGACAGACCACACACATCACACAAGGGGAGTTAATCGAGGTGTCACAACTCAGTCAAGACTGACAACCCTCACCTTGTGAGCCTGGTCCAGGGACTGCTTCCTGAAGTCCAGCTCATCGTCCAAGTAGCCCTTTTGTTTGCTGAACAGCTCCTGGGGACCAAGGAAGGGGCTGTCAGTGACCACCACGCCCCACCACGGGTCCCCCAGCCCCTCCCCTGCTGCTCCTTCCCCCGGTACCTTCTCGTTCTCCAGGTCCAGCATCTTCTGCTGCAGCGCCGACTCGGTCACCTCGATCTGCTGGAGCCACTGCCGGGACAGAGAGCAGAGCTGAGCCTGAGCAGGGCACACCCTGCTGGCCCAGCGTCCCTGGGACTCAGGCTGTGTCAGCACACGCCAGTAATTACTTATATAAAAGAGCAAAATTAACTATATAACTGTATTTTTCTTTTCTATATATTGGCAATGGAAAAAAAGCTGTATTTCAAAGCCTGGCCATTACCTTCTGACATTGCTTTGTAGTTCAGCACCATTGTAAATTAAGCAATGTCTGTCTGCATTGCCTGTTACCTTTACTTTGACAAAAACTAGTGTAATTCCACATAAAGCCCCGTGGCATTTTATGATGGAGCCACCACCTACACCACCAGTGTCTACTCAGAGACCCACGCACTGAGGGGTGCTGCCCTGGGCATTACCTTCTCAGCCAGCGTGAGGACAGTCCTGGCTTGGATGATGACCACTTGCTCTTCATTGGTCAGATTCTGCATCAAAACAAAAGACAGTTACAACAAATCCCAGTGGCTTGCTATTAACCCACTACTTGGGCCACTGCTGTATTAAATAAATCTGAAATTAAATACATTTGAGGAATAGCAAACTAAGTCAGAGAAAATTAGTATTGTAATATGCAACATGGGTGTAAAAGCTGTTGACAATAATCATAACAAATCCTTATCATACGTAAGAGTTAATTCTTCAAAAACTCTCATATTTACCAAATAAAAAAGGTGACAGTGGATCTATTTTTCCCCCCAAGGGAATAAACACATGGCTACACAGGACAAGACCAAGCTCAGCACGAGGTGCTACTGAGAGAAGGCAGAGTGTTCACCCCATGCACGACACCCACCCTGCCAGCCAAGCCACGATCCTGGGCAGCATTTGGTGAGGTGCTGCCTATTCCATCCAACTTGGTTGCCTTTGTTATAAAAGCAAAGCACTGAAAGTAGGTTTTGCTTTTCATCCCAAACCTCACTCTGATCACAGGCAGAGCAGGAGAAGGGAATCCCCTTGGCTGGGCCTCTCGGGTCTGGACCCAGCACAGCACCAGCCCATGGGGCAGGGGGCAGGGGGTGCTCAGGTGACTGTGGGGAGCTGCCATTTAAGGCACAACCTGGGGACAGTGACAGTGCTGGCCAGCAGGGACAGAACCAGGGAATCTCAGACTGGTTTGGGTTGGAAGGCATCTCAAAGTCCATCTGTTCCACTCCCTGCCATGGGCAGGGACACCTCCCACCAGCCCAGGGTGCTCCAAGCCCTGTCCAGCCTGGCCTTGGACACTTCCAGGGATCCAGGGGCAGCCACAGCTTCTCTGCCCACCCTGTGCCAGGGCCTGCCCACCCTCAAGTATTTATAGTTCTGGTACTTCCAGGCTGCCCTGTAGCCCTGGGAATGGTGTTTTCCAGGTATCCAACTTGTCCAAAGGCACAGGGAGAGCTGGGACAGCCGAGGTGCAGAGCTGTGACAACAGTGGGGACCCTTCTGCAGCCCCAGTGCCCGTGGGGGGGTCTCCCAGGAGGACCCCACAGTGGATGAAGGCTCTTTGAGACCCTGGGCTGGAGGAGGGTCTGCTTTCCTCAGCCCCTCACAGCCCTGGAGAGGAGAAAACAGGCAGAGCACACACGTCTGCCAAGCACATGCCTGTTGGTGTGATCAGTCAGTGCCACTTGCTCAAGCAGAAACACGCACAAATCTCTTTGTGTTTGCTTCTCCTTCTCATGCTGCTGTTGTAACTTTTTGTTTAATAACCTGGTTACTATAGAGGGTTTACAGGTTATTGGAAAAAATTAAAGCACACAGCTGCTGAAATGCAAAAGGAAAGCAAATGCAGAGCAAGCAAATCAAGAAACCACGTGACCAGTGGCCAGAAAACACTAAACGTCAAGAGTATTTTCCAAAGAACAGAAAGAATAAAAGCACTATGGTGACATAGAGCCCCTGTGTGGCACTTCAGAAGTAACAAATCCTTCAAAAGCCAGAAAATGCTCCGCTCGTAGCCCAGACCAGAGGCAGGACAGGCTGTGCAGCCCCAAGCCAAGGCAGCCTTGCCACGAGGACAGGTATTCCCCAAAGCATGCACAATTTATTAAAGGAACATACACTTACGGCGTTATCCCCTAAAATGTCCAATTTTTTCATCAGCTCTGCTACTACTATGTCCTGACAAGAGAGAAATGGAGAACCAGAAGTCAGCACAGAGCCCCTGAGTTTGTTAAGGGAGAGGAGGACAGGAAAGCAGAATCCCTTACTGTGACACCTTCTGCCTCGCAGTACACCTGGAGGGGGCTCTTGCCCTCCGTGAAGGGGCCGTGCAGGAAGTTGATGGCAGGGGACCGTCTCTCCCTCTCCTGAAAG
The DNA here is from genome assembly GCA_013401175.1 of Xiphorhynchus elegans. NCBI lineage: Eukaryota > Metazoa > Chordata > Aves > Passeriformes > Dendrocolaptidae > Xiphorhynchus > Xiphorhynchus elegans. Next base: position 201,361 of record VZUH01001656.1, on the reverse strand, counting down.
GACAATAATTCCTTGGTTACCCACTCTGGTGTGTCAGTCACATCACAGAGTCATGGAATGGTTGGGGTGGGAAGGGACCCCAAAGCCCACCCAGTGCCACCCCTGCCATGGGCAGGGACACCTCCCACCAGCCCAGGGTGCTCCAAGCCCCATCCAACCTGGCCTTGGACACTCCCAGGGATCCAGGGGCAGCCGCAGCTTCTCTGGGCAGCCCATGCCCATAACATACATACACAATACAGAGAGCATGCAAATTTAGTTTGTAAGTGGGTCCTTTGTTAATGCCTCCTTGGAGACTTTCAGAACCAGTTTCCAAGAGCTCCCAGGTTCTGTCTGTACAGGCAGGGACACACAAAACAGGAGGCTCAGGGGAGTAACTGCAGTGACCACATGATTCCTCCCCTGCAGGTTTAGCAAGAGGTGAAATGCTGTGATCATTTTTGGCAATTAAAAAAGCTCCTTTTCATTTTTCTTTCCCAGGGATGACCCATCCTGGTTTTACCTCTTTGCTTTTCAGGACAGAAGGAGAACAATAAAATGTACATCTACGAGCCAACCTTTAACCAACGCTGCCAGAACAACCTATGGAGAATATCAGTGTTGATCCCTGGCTCTTTGGGGTTTTCCCCTTTAATCAGCACTTTGCAGCAACCCCTTTGGCCTCACTCAGTGCAGTGTGTCCCTTTCCAGATCCCCGTGTGCCCAAACCCACAGTGCCCCCAGCCCTGGCTGGCACATTTGCTCACTTCCAGCTCCAAGATCCTGAACTCCAGCAGCTCGTTTTGGTCCTTCACGTCCTGGACATCGTGTTTCAGACGAGCTTCCTCGGCTTCCATCTGTTTGATCTGCAAAATAAACAAAGCAACTCGTCCTCAGCACTGCTGGCAGAGCCACTCCTGATCTGCCACTGGCTGACTGTGCTGGGAGGACAGGGCTGTGGGCACTGGGGGCACTGGGGGTCCCAGCATACCCTGGGGGCACTGGGGGTCCCAGCCCACCCCGGGGGGCACTGGGAGCACTGGGAGTCCCAGCCCACCCCGGGGGGCACTGGGAGCAGGGACACACAAGCCCAGCCATGGAGATCACAGGGCTCTCCCCCAAATCCACCATCCTCACATGGCCTCACACCAGGACACGTGTGGGGCAACAGGGAATGATGGAAACTCACTTTTTCTGCCAGGTTTATAAGGATCTTGTATTAGACATTAATTATTTCCACAGAGCTGTGTAATACATTTTAACATATTGCCCCTTCTGCATCCCTTCAGCTGCAAATATTATCTGAATAATACAAATAGAAGCAACAATAGAGCACCTTTTCCACCAGTTCCTGGTTTCTTCTGTACAGTGCTTGCTTCTCCTCAATCCACTTCATGTCCTTGGGAAGGAAGGGACCGACACTGTAGGTGAGGCTGGCAATGCTCAGCACCAACACAGCAGCCACAATTCCCTCAAATCTCACATAAACCTCTCTGGTTCCCGTGCAGGGAGGTGGGGCAGGGGCTGGAGGTGGTTGCAGTGTTACCTGTCCCTGCTCAGCCAGGGCCTTCTCCAGGTCTTCTATCTGAGCCTGGGACCGATGGATCTCTGCTTGGAGCTGCTCACGTGTCTGTGGGATACGAGGGGGAAAGGGAAAAACAATGAATCAATAAATAATATATCAAAAGGAAAAATAAATCCAACTTCCTCCAAAAGGCCAAAGCCAGCTCAGGGACAGAAAATACTTAAAACACCAAACACTTTTAACGAGTGATTTTTAAAATTCTTTGGCAGAATGAGTGTGAGCACACAGCATCAGCCAGGAATCAAACAAAGCCTGGGAAGTGGGATAATGATTTTGAGGTTTAAATCCAGCTTAACAAACCAGCAAAGCAGAGGTGGCTCCTCACAGCTGCAGCCAGCAAATCCCCTGTGCTGGAACAAGGGCCACAAAAAGCCATTTCCTCATGAAAACAAGTGCAAACTATTATGGCACAGTTCTGAGCCCCCCTGGCTCCCTTAAATCTGGGCAAGTTAAAAGCTCAGAGCAGACCCCACATGTATAACATGACAGAAGGGCAAATTCCATCGACTGTTGTGCCTTTAGTACCTCAGCTATGATTTAATACCTTATCTATTTAGTACCACCAATGTGCCACTTTTTACTGGACTTGTAACTTCTTGGTTATTTAAATGGACACCATTGTCCTAGACATGTTTTGTGGAGAATAAATCTAATTATTATCAGCTGCCTTGTTCATTAAACAGTTTTATAAAGCATTTTCTTTCCTCGAACTATTTCTCTGCCATTTATCCAATTATTTACACTGAAAATGATCTTGCTTGCAGAACCTGCACTGGTGTCTCTTTTTGCTCACTATGGAAGAATTAAAATCCAGTCACTTTTCCAGCTGGGATGCAGCTGGGATGCCTTGGCTCACTGTGAGTTTCCTTCCAAGTGCAATCCCTAACACCTCAGAGCAGACATCAGCTCTGGGAATGTCAGTCTTCATGCACTTCTCCTTGATCTACAGTTAAGTGTCCCTGGATAACACCTTCACACAACAGAGGTAGGACCAAATTAGGGCTCTGCAGGTACATTTTTCATTTAAACTTCAACTGGATTTGACCCTTTGCTGACTGTTTCACCCTCCCTTTCTGGACATGGCAAGTCCTGCCTATTCCTTCATAGAGTCCCAGACTGGTTTGGGTTGGAAGGGACCTCAAAGCCCACCCAGTGCCCCTCCTGCCATGGGCAGGGACACCTCCCACCAGCCCAGAGTGCTCCAAGCCCCGTCCAACCTGGCCTTGGACACTCCCAGGGATTCAGGGGCAGCCACAGCTTCTCTGGGCACCCTGTGCCAGGGCCTGCCCACCCTCCCAGCCACCAATTCCTTCCTTTGTACCATAAAGGAAACTCAGAATGAATGCAATATTTCAGCTCAGCTGTCTGGAGCCTCAGGGGTTGCATGAATACACGGGCAGGCAGAGCAGCACAGGGCATTTTGCAATTTAATTAAGAGAAAAAAATCTCAGCTATAAGCCTTCTAAACATTTTATGAGTAACCATGTAATCTCTCAGATCCCGGAAGGAATTAAACACCACACATTATACATTTAAGGCTATCTGTCGTAGTTTTTTATAGAAAAAGAGCTTAATTTCAAGGATTTCCCGTTAAGAATTCCCCCTGGATTTCCCTTAAACTGATCAAAGGTGAAAAGGCTCAGCTGCAGCAACGGTGGATCCTCAGCAAGCCCTTCGTGGTGAGGCTGGTTGGGGTCAGAGCCCCTGCAGAGCCCCAGCCTGGCTGCCCAGGTGAGCCTGGGAACAACCTGGGCAGGTACAGCTGAACCCCCGCCCTCCCCTCCTACTCCAACCCTTTCTGCCCATGTAATATAAGCCATGTAGACCTTAACTTCTCGTTCTGCATCCAGAGTTCCCCCGACCTGCTCCTGCAGCAGGGCATAGGCTCTCTGCAGGGCCTGGTACTCCATGGTCAGCTGCCGGAACCGCAGCTCTGTCTCCTCCTTGGCCATGCCCTGCAGCCAAAAATGAGAGTAGATTAAGTCTGTTTTCTTGAAAAAGTGCCCAAACTATCACTTTTGAAATGCAATTTGGGATGCACAGCACTAGGATCTTGTTTATGTGCTCTCAGACTTCTCTTCTTTGCCTAAACGCTTCTTTCCAGAAAATACAATAGAAAAATGAAAAGATAATCCCCTGCTTTGGAAAGATAAAAACTTGCCATCCACATAACACTAATGATGCATCACCCTTTCTTACTGTAACAGGGAAAATCATCACGGTAAAGGTGAAAACACAACTTATTTTAAACAACAAAAGGTTTCCAGTCTGGGGAGGAAGCCAAGCCTGACAGTCTCGCTCAATTATTAAAACATGAATCCAGAGCTAACACTTGGAGAAGTGGTGACAGCAACATGAAAGCAGTCCTTCATCTTCTTTACATTCCTTACAATATCCAGCATGGAATGCTTTCATGTCAGGCTGACCGGAATATTTCATTCAACATGAAATGGAATGACACTGCTGGGTGCAGGCACCAACTCCACGGGGAAAACACACAGAAAGGAAAAAGAAACAGGCTCTACATCCACAAATGCACCCAGCTTGGCTGCAGGGCAGCACAGCCCTGGGGACCAGCAGGGACCTCAGGGTGGGACAGGGATTCCCTGGGCTGCCTTGAACAGGTCGAACTCCAGCCCAGGGCAGGGGGCAATGGGCAGCAGGGAACCTGCACTTCATCAGGGCCAATTTTCTGGTTGTTACAAGATTCTTGTTAAACCCAGAACCGTGTAATGGGCCAGTGATCTGACACACACTGGTGAATGCATTTGTAGGTAAGACATGCAAAACACCAGGAATAACAATCCCTTTAATTTGTATGACCTTTGTGTGCTCTGCACTCGGAGCCTCCAGAACAGCACAACCCCCATAATCCAGTGAGGAATCAGCCTTTTCCTGGAGCTTCAGGGGGATGTTTCCTGCTCGTTCCCCAAACACAAACCTCACTCCCAAAACTCATCCCTGCGACTGGAATGGCAAACAGAAGGGTCTGACCCAAACCTCACGTGCCCACACCTGCAGCCAAGCTCAGAGTGAACAGATCTCCCAAGGCTGTCCAACTTCTCAGCCTTTTCAGACCTCTGATCTATAAACCTGCTGCAAATTCAATATTCTTAGGATATAATATTTCCAACTTGGCTAAAAGCTGTGAAGTTACTGAAGACCTGAGATCCAGAGATACCAATCAACATGCACAGTATCAAATTTAACATAAATGGTTAATTTTCTCATCTGAGGTGAGAGGGGAATGGCAGAACAGACCAGGAGTCCCATTAGGAATTTGTAGCAATGTTACAAACCAAAATAACAAGGGTTGGGATGAGTACCTCTTCCAAGTCATCCTCAGGCGTGCAGGGGGTTTGGTCAGTCCGGTCAGTCTGGTAGGAGATGGAGGAACCATCTGACTCCAGGGAAGCTTCTTCGTCGTAGCCATAAAAGGTCTCCACAACCGGCTTCTGGCAGAGACAGAGGTCAGGAACGGGGCCAAGCCCTGGCCTGGGGACAGTGCCTTGGTGGCACTTGGTGGCACCTGCAGGAGCTGTGCCCTGGTGGCACCTGAGCTGGGACACCTGGGGGGAACCTCAGTTCCAGGCTGTTGGGAATTCTCACTCTTTGGGAACTGGCCCAGCTCTTCACATGTGAACACACAGAAGTGTTTTCACCCCATGAGAGTGACAACAGCTAAAATGATTTAAAGTCACTGAACTGCCACATTTGTCATTAAGTATTACAGTGTGTGACCTCACAGCCCTTGCCTTTTTAAACATATTTTCCTCCCAGTTTCTCTCAGGCCAAGCACTCTTCTCACTGAGTGTTCACCTCAGTGTGAGGTTGGACCTGTGCCCCGAAATGCCTTTTAATCCAGCATCATCACCACAATATCCACTCTGTCATCATCACAACTGTCACATGAAAAGGCAGATTGTCAGCAAGTATTCTACTTGAAAATGTGAATTTAATCACCACAGCAATGTGTTTGTGGTTTGAAGAAATCCAGTTTTCCACTCAAAGCTGCCTTTGTTTAAAAGAACAAGGGGAGTGGTGGTAGAGAAAGATTTACTGCAAATGCTTGAAAACCAAAGATCATTTCACAAATCAAAAGATATTTTTAACTGATGATTTACAAAAATATAGCTAGGTTTTGGCTTTTTGTTTTAATTTGCAGTGAGTAACTTTTGAAGGAAAATCCCAGAATTCCCAGACTGGTTTGGGTTGGAGAGCACCTCAAAATGCCACCAGTGACCCATCCAGTGCCACCCCTGCCATGGGCAGGGACATCTCCCACCAGCCCAGGTCACTCAAAGCCCCGTCCAGCCTGGCCTGGGACACTCCCAGGGATCCAGGGGCAGCCACAGCTTCTCTGGGCACCCTGTGCCAGGGCCTGCCCACCCTCCCAGCCACCAATTCCTTCCCAATATCCATCTATCTCTGCCCTCTGGCAGTGGGAAGCCATTCCCTGGGTCCTGTCCCTCCAGGCCCTTGGCCAGAGCCCCATCCAGCTTTTAGAGAGAGACAGAAAGTGGTCCCCTCTGGAAGGCCTGGCTGCCTGTCCAGGATGACAGGAGCTGTCTCCCATCGACCTCAATTAGTTGTTCCTAGATTCATTAGCTCCAGCCCCACCCTAATTCCTCATCTGTAGATCACAGAGTGCTCGAAGTCCCTGACATTAAACCTGCCTGTGCCACTACAGTGTTAATACTTACATTAACACCCTGCCAAGCTCTCATTAACCAACATTCCCTTTTCCCTGAGCTCCAACCATTGCTTCTCGTAATGGGCAATTTCTGCATGTTACTAAACACCACCATGAATTATTTACAACATACACATGTTTTCAGGCAGCACCATTAGAAGATCACTTTGAGATGTGTTAATTCATAAAATCTGCCTCCTCTTAATACAACCACATTCCACCAAAGTCCCACAGGGTAAGTGCAGAGCACAGAAAGTCTCAGAACCCCCAATGCAAAGGAGTCCCCTGCCCTTCCCAGGTTTTCCCTGAATATCCCAAACAGCCTGTGAATGTCCTTGAACCATGTCAGCCAAAATTAAGTTAAGGACCCATTTGCAGACGCTTCAAGAGGACCTTCTGCCATGTGGTCTGAGGCACCTGGAGCACCCCAGACCCAGCACTGCCCATCAGCACCTCCCCATCCAAGGGAGTTTTTTTACCTTAGGGATTCTTGCCATTTTTTTCCTCTGCTTCCTGAACCTCAACAACTTGTCACGTTCCTGCAAGGACCAGAGACACACGTTAGGTGTTTGCAGAGAGCTTCAACCCATCAACACTGGGAGCCATTGGGAAAGCCAGAAACAGGAGTGTCCCTGCCAGCCACTGTCACCAGGCACGGGCTGGTTTGCTCCAACACCTTTCACGTTTGCACACACAGGTAGCAATTGCTCTTTATGGTTTTGAAAATCAAACTAAAATAAAGCTGATTATAAGCAACACTGAGAGCTTGGGTGTCCCCTTGGAGCTGCTCTGAGGGTGACTCAGAGGGCTCTGGTGGATGTTGGTGTCTCTGAAAGGTGCACACACGTAACAGCCCCACAAAATTCAGGGGCTGTTTGAACCCAGCACTTTGAGACTCAGCTCCTCCTCTAAGGATCTGCAGGTTCCCAGTGCCCCTGGGAAAAGGTTTGAGCATTTATTGCTGCCAAGGATTTTTTCCAATCAGAAGAAATCATAGAATCATCAAATCCCAGACTGGTTTGGGTTGGAAGGGACCTTAAAGATCACCTTGTTCCACCCCCTGCCATGGGCAGGGACACCTTCCACCAGCCCAGGTTACTCCAAGCCCCATTCAACCTGGCCTTGGACACTTTCAGGGATCCAGGGGCAGCCACAGCTTCTCTGGGCACCCTGTGCCAGGGCCTGCCCACCCTCCCAGCCAGGAATTCCTTCATCTTCATGGAGTCCATTTTTTTTACAGAACTGAGAAAAAGGTCTCTGTTCTGGACTGCAAACCCAGGCAAAGCCCAGGACTGCAGAGAGGGAAGTTCTAAAGGAAAAACCCTTAGATCTTTCATTTTACCCACTTGGTAGGAGGATGTGCTGACATTGTGGGACACTGACAATGTGCCCCTGCCACGAGCCTGATGGCAAATCCACTGTCAGCAGCAGCGGTGAATCGAACACTCATTGCTTGGCCATGGGGAACAGGACACACCATCAATACCTATTAGTGCTTAACCCCACAAGGGCTGTGCTGGTCACAACAGGGAGGGCAAGGGCAGGAGCTGAGCACAGGCCAGTGGGGGGGACACAAAGCCAGGGGCACCCAGAGCAAACCAATGCAGGTGCCACGTGGCTGAGCTGTCCTGGAGAAGGGGACACTCGCCCTACACCACTGGGGCAGGTGGTGGCATTAAAGCTTTCCTCCCCACTACCACTGGGGCTTCTCAGTGAACAACTGCTGATACATCTACATTGAGAGAACAACGTGCCAGCTCACTGCTGAACAGAGATGGGAGGGAGAATAAATACTATTATACCCTGGCTGCTTTCCGTGGACAGAAATTGAAAGTTTACAAACACGGGGATGAAATGAATGCCATTCTTACCATGACACTCTTCACATAGCCAGCAGTCTCCAGGGTCTGGTGAAAAAGAATGAAATAATGTCAGTACCTGGATAGGCTTATGAGAAAAGAAATAAAAGCTATATTCTGAAGGAGTATTATGATTTTAGTGTTCTCTATTTCCAGAGACTCAGAATGTGTTAACAAAGAAGCCAAGCCCCAAACCCAGGACTGCAGACCAGCCTCTGCACACAGGAATCTTTAGCCCAAGTGGTGTCTCCACCTGAAGGAGCTCAGACACTTTTCCTCACGGGTGCTGGATATACCAGACATGCTTCTGTCCTGCCAGTGCGATGCAGATGGAAAAGGTTTTTCCAGATACCACACCACGAGTTACTTTTATTACTCATAAGAAATGCCTACCAGGTTCCACTGCTGCCTGCTGTCCTGAGCACCCCTTGCTTAGGCTCCCTCTGCCCTGCCCTCCGTCCCTCTCACATGAGAGCAGCAGTTACATCATACCTTGGAGAGTTCATCAATGATGTTTTGCTGCTCAATGACTTGTAGCCTCAGGAAATCCACTTCTCTCTCTTCCTGGCTGTGGTCAAGGTCATTTAAGGAGCTTGGTCTCCTTATTGCTCCAGTTCTTTGCCTCTGAAAACCAAAAACCACAGAACAGAATAGGAAATGATCAGGAGCTTTGCCAAAGGACTTGTCTAACCATTCCCCCTCTACAGTGAGTGATGCATCTCTCTAATGGCTGTCCTGGCAATTCTCCTGCCCCTTTTTGCTGAGCTTCACATCCAGGCTGCAGACAGACTGCATAGTCCTGCTGCTCTCACTGGCAAAAAGGGCAGAGTCACAAGTGCAGATTTCCCAGAGACTGTGAGGTGATTCTGGCAGAAAAACTGAAGGTGATTCATAGAACCAGCCTGGTTTGGGTTGGAAGGGACCTTAAAGCCCATCCAGTGCCACCCCTGCCATGGGCAGGGATACCTTCCACCAGCTCAGGGTGCTCCAAGCCCCGTCCAACCTGGCCTTGGACACTTCCAGGGATCCAGGGCCATGAAGAGGGGAGATCTGTGCCCCTCTGGAGGCTGAGCAGGCCCCGAGGGAGCAGTTGCCTGATCAACATGTGCAAAGCTCACACCATTCCTTTCCTTCAGAGCTCTTTGTTTTCAAGGCTAAAATACACTTGCATTGTATTTTTTCACATTTTACCCGTTTATGTAACAGCATACATGTCCAGGGCACAGGACACTCCCCAGCACAGCATGTCAGCAGGAGCTGCAATGGGGACAGTTTCCTAGGGAGCCTGCAGGTTTGGGACAGTGCCTGGCCCCCTCAGCCCCCCAGCCCCAAACCCCTGCCCTCCCAGGAGCACACAGCCACTCACCATCGCAATGTTTTCCTGTGTCACGAATTTTAATTTATTTTCCATTCGACGTAAGGCGTGTGACAACTCCTCATTCTTCCTGCTAAGGCGTTTGTTTTTGTCCAGAATGGGCTTATACTGACTTTCTGCTTCTCTGAGACGTTTTAACTGAAAGATAAAGAGAGGATTAACACCTCTGGAGCTTTTTCAGTGACTATATTATTAATTTTTTTAACAATCCCACTAGCAGTGTTTTCTCCCAGTGCAAAGCAGTGCTGATCAAAAACTCTTGGTATTTTCTATTGGAAAGAGATCATTGCTCCGTCATGAGATATTGATCCATATGGGACACGTGTTTTTAAAAAGAGATAAAAATAATTTCAGCTGATGCCATCCTAAAAATCCATTGTCATACAAGCCAAGAGGAGGGTGACGTGGCACAGCACCGAGCACAGAGCTAAGGAGGGGACAGCCAGGGTTTCCAAGGAGCAAATATCCAGGTATTTCTGGGGCAGGCCTGGCCCAGCAGCACGTCCCCAGGGCCCAGCCCTGCTGCTCACCAGCTCGTTCCTCTCCTCCGACAGCAGCGCGTTGCGGTCCTCCAGCTTCCTGATGATGCCGCTGAGCTCCGCGATTTTCAGCTGGAAGCGCCGGGCATCCTTCTCATCCAACTGCTGTTCCTAAAACAAAGATCAACTGCAAATAACTGCTCGTAAGTGCACACGCCAGAGCACGGCTTCAAAGCTCAAACTTTCTCTTATCCCAAATCATTTCACAGCGTTATGGGGCAGTGGAACCCACGGAGCCCAAGGGACTATGGAAAGCTGCAGGATGAGACCGACGGGAAGGCAGGAGGGGAAATGGAACAAAGAATGCAAATGCAGAGGTATGTATATGCATATGCAAATACAAAGGAATGAATGGAAACTTGGAAACAGAAAATATCCAAAGTGAAGGCCATGTTCCAATGGTGCCACTGTTGAACTGAGAGCTTCAGACACATCGCCCACTCTGAGGACTTGGCCATAAGAAAATGATATTAAAATTACTCAAGTACAAATGGGGAAAGATCCATGAAATTGTGCCATTGTAAAAGCTCTTCTTCCGCAAAGTTGTGACCCTTATGGGGTTCTAAAAGGTCACTTGCAAAGCCACAGGGGTAGCCCTTTATTTGAGTGAAAATGCTTAAATCAAATTAGAAAGGAATATAGATCGATGTTTTCTTGTTCAGAGAAGTTACAGCTGTTGACAAACGTGACAGACTTTCCCCCTTCTCTAGGACTTATTCTGGTCTTTGGCAGAAGTTGAGTACAACTCAAAGAGGCAAATTAGTGTCCCCAGTGCTGGTGGCACTTTTGGGGGGGTCTAGGATTCCTCATTCAACAGGTGCAGGAGAGGCTTGGGCCAAAGAATAAAATAGATTGGTTTGCTCATGTGTAAATTTTACACTTGCACTGAGAAAATCAAGGCTCTTGCAAAAGAAATCTTGATGAGGATCAGCAATGAGGACGGCCTGCACACGGCAGAGGTACGAGGTCAGTTCCTGAGGGGTTTATCTGAACCGAGGGAGGCCAAAGCAGAAAGGGCCAGAGTTACATTGTGGAAGGGTGGCTAAAATTGAGTGTTCTGGGTATTGCAGAAAATAAATAGGAAAGAGGAGGTGAGGAGGTGTTTGATTCACTTTGTGGCCCACGGGCAGTGGTGCCCAGGGGGTTCCCATGCTCTCACCATGCTGCCTTCCCCCATTCCCTCGGGAACTGGCCTCGTCCACCTGCCCCTGAGCCCCGTGCTGGTGGCTCCAGAGCTGCACACACACATCACTGGGTGAGAAATGCATTTGCATCGTTTGTTGGCAGAATCGTGTCAAACTGTCAAACTAAGGCGGGTGGCTGAGCATGGTACGGTGAGGAGAAGGAGAGAAAGGACAGAGAAATTTCCCCCTGCTGACAAAACCAAACCAAACCGACCGGGAAACAAAGCGACAGAAAGCAACAGCTCTCCCATGACAGGCTTGGATTTGAACTCCCGATGCTTGGGTGAAGCAGGGGCACGGTCATGGGAAAGCTCTTGCTCCAGGGACACTCATCAAGATTCTGTCACTTGTGCCCTTTGGGCGCCCGCTGAGGTGAAACCACGTGGAAGTGCTTACGGGGCTTCCCGAATGATCTGAAGCGTCTCCTGCACCACTTGCATAAGGAAGTTCCCGCTTGGGGCTGCTCAGATGCCGGTCAGACTCTTTGAGCTGGGACAGTTGTTCATCTAAAGCCTCCTTTTGGAGCTGCAGTCTCTGAGCATGCCCGGCTCGCACCCCTAACTCTCTCTCCAGCACGAAGACTGCTCTGTCCTTAAACTTAATCTCCTCCATCTACAAGGAGAACAGAACACAATCACACAGGAGCAGCAGCTCGACCACAGCACCCAGACAACCCCTGCCCACGGGGACACAGCACTGCTCCAGGGGCAGGACAGTGGCTGCTGGACCACCGACATCGGGCTGCATCTCTGCAGGGACATCCCCCTTCTCCTGGGGCCACCCAGAAGGAGATCTTTTCTCCAGCAGGGATTTTGTCATTGGAATTATTGGGAAACACCCCACGCTCTTATCACCATTTTGGAATTTCTTAAAAAAAATAAAATTAAAACTTAACATTCACATCACAATTTGATTAGTTCACTGAAACATCTTAATGATTTTGCAGCATTTTTCCTGGGCATAACCTTTGGAAATTTTGAATTCATAATTTTAAAAGAAAAATATTCAAATCCAAATATCCTTTTAATTTGCAAATTACAGAAGGAATGTAATTTTTAATTTTTTTTTTTGCCAGAAGTCTCTCATGTGAGTAATTTAATTATTCCCTTCCCACGAGAGGTTTTGCTTATACATAATAAACATTATGCAAAATCATTAAGTGCTTAAATGACAAATGTCCAGCGAGCTCTAATTCTCCCCTTGGCTGCTTGCCTGTGCTGAGGGGCTGTGCCCATCCCCTGGGATCAGCCAGGATCCAGCCCTTGGGAAGGTGCCTGGGCCCTGCCTAATGATGGAACCCCCTAATCCCATCCCAAATGCCTGGGGTGCCTGTGCTGCTGCCCCCATCAGAGCAGGCATTGTACATGGAGGGGGAGCATTAATCACCCTCACACACTGCATGTCTTACACACACTGCTCTTGTGCAAAGAGGGAGCATTAATTACCCTCACACACTGCATGTCTTACACACACTGCTCCTGTGCAAAGAAAGGAATCCCATCCGTGCCCTCAGGGGGCTGGGAGCTGATTTCAGACACTGCAAACACAACACTTTGGGCATCACTTCTTGAGTCCTCAGACATTTCATTTCAATGGTCAGTTTGTAAACCTGGCCTGCTTGAAATAAGAACATTTTGCCCCGTGAGAACCCTGTTGATGCTTTTATCTCTGCTTTGTCTGTAAACCTGGAAAAAAATGACATTGGGGAGCAACAGTCACTGCAAGGACTTTGTTTCCAGTGAAAGCCAACATAGTCCAGCCCAGGGAAAAGCAGGTGCTGGCAGGTCCCATCAGGTATCAGGAGAGTCAAATGGAGCACATGGAATGTATTTTGGGTGCCATGGACTAAAAGTGCTTTCAACAATGTCCATGAAGGCAGCGCCTGCCAACTTTGAATGGAACAAAGAGATATCTCCTGAGCACCTGAGGTCCTTCTGCTAAACATCTAATCAGGGAGAAATCCAAACAGATGGACAATGACAAGGTAACACATCATCAAATGATTATCTGTCTAAAATAAGCAGAATATTGGGGAGTTGATCCCTATTTATATGAAAACAAAGACACATTATAACAAAGGCAACACATGAAATTGGGAGGAACAAAGAAACTGGAGAGAAAACAAAACATTTCACAGCATTTCACTAATGGTTTGTTTTCCAGAAAGCAACCAAAACAAACGCTAAACAAAATCTTCCTAAAACCACAAGGAAACATCAACATTTACATTTCCCTGTGTATCATCACATTCCCGAAAGTGAAACATGCACAACAGTTTGGTGTTTGCAGCCTGTTCCTAAGCACAAACGTGGTAGGAACAGCACAAATGGAAGGAAGCGTCTCCCTGGAAAACGCCATTCAGTCATTAGTGAGATTAAGGACACGCACAGACAAGAGACCCCTCGGAACTCACTGGAATTGGTGCTGGCTGCCCCGGGCAGGTGCCCAGCCCGGCCTCATCCTGCGCTGGTGCTGGTGCTGGAGCAGGGGCACTGCGGGGCTCCTCTCCTGCTCCCACCCTGCCTGGTGCCTTGGCTGCCTGGAAGGGCTTGGGAAGGGCTTGGGAAGGGGCGTCAGCGCGCAGGAACATCCACCCACCTGCGAGACACCCTGTGCCGTGGATGTTCCCGCTTTATTCCAGGGGCTGGGATGAATATTTATGCTCTGTGCTAATTCATCCCCCGCCCGTGAGCACAGCAGATGCCAATTACACCAGCACAGCCCTGCGAGGTGCAACCTGCTGTTCCTCTGCGACCCTCGAGGGGCTTTCGGCTCTGACTCTCCTACATGTGCCATTTCCATCCTGATTCGAGCCCAACCTGCGGGCTCCTCCTTGGGGAATTTCTCCCTGCAAGGCTCCTGGGGCCTCTGCAAATTGGCAGATGCTGTCAGGAATGGCCTTTGAAGCTGCCTGTTCCTGGGATCAAAGCCAGTCCCCCCGGGCAGGGCACTCGCAGAGGAGAATCCCTGTCCTGCTGGAGCTGCTCCACGACAGACACATTTCCTGATGGACACGGTGTCACAGCCGGCACTTGGGTCATGTGAGGAGACCTGTCCCCAGCCTAGGGCCCTGGCATGGGCTGGTGAGGTGCCCAGGGGAGAGGGGACAGGGCTCAGACACAGGGGGACACACACCCTGCTCGTCCACGTTCCCCCTCTCGAGATAAATCCCAGTGCCTCACTGTCCTGGTGGGACCTGTCACCCCACAGCAGCAGCTGGATGAACTGAGACTCTTGGTAGGAACCTCCAAGCTCATCTCAGCCCAGCCCCAGCCCAGCCACCCAGTGCTGTGAGTGAAGAGTGGGGTGTCCCAGAGCCCCCCAGTGCTGTGAGTGAAGAGTGGGGTGTCCCAGAGCCCCCCAGTGCCAGCAGCTCCCAGCTCCTCCAGAGGCTCCAGCCCCAGCCCCGGGTCAGGTGTGCTGTAGCACAACACAGTTCCAGCCCAGAAGAGAGTGACTTCTTCTTTAGGACCCCAGAGCAAAAGGTTTTTAAAACCTGGCCTGTGAGACCCCGAAGGAATGACTCAGAACTGGGAGGTTTATTGACCCTGTTAAGTGCAGGAGTAATGTTGTCTGGCTTTTAATATACAACAAAATCCTTCAGTCCACGTTTAGTTGGAAAAAATACTGTTGCAAATGAGGGTCAAACAACAAATGACTAAAAAATACCCAGGTGGCAGAAGGAACAATTCCCCTTGAATGCTGTGTGTACCTTTCAGTGCAGGGTGAGGGTTGAGCCCCCTTTATAAAACCAAATATGGGGATTTCTCATGGAATCAAAAGGAGAAGATAAAGACTAAATCAATCACTGATAAAATTAATATTTAAAAAGTCAGCTTCCTACCTTTTCATCTGATCCCTCCCTTTAGATCAGACATCTTCACTAATTTACCACTGTCTGACAGGGAGCTCAGGGTCCCTGTTTGAGAACACAGAGTTCCAGAGCAGTGCCCAGAACCTCCACCTTCTCTTTGGCTTTGGGGGGGCATTGCCATGAGGAACCCGTGGGGCTGTCAGTGTCCAATGGTCTTACAGAGCTACTGGAGCAGGTCATTTATTAAAGCTTTGTGTAGCCATCATCAGCTGAAGTTTATCTAAATTGAAAATAACCACTCCCCAGCCTCCAATAAATCTAATTCACTCAGTTTTTCTGATTTCTCAGTCCCCTGATAAGGGAACCAGGAGAAAGGAGGCTGCAGTGGCCATAGCTGTGCAGCACTTCT
The DNA here is from genome assembly GCA_013401175.1 of Xiphorhynchus elegans. Taxonomy (NCBI): domain Eukaryota; kingdom Metazoa; phylum Chordata; class Aves; order Passeriformes; family Dendrocolaptidae; genus Xiphorhynchus; species Xiphorhynchus elegans. The sequence continues at coordinate 185,924 of VZUH01001656.1, read as the reverse complement.
CCTTCCTCACCCATCTACAGCCAATTAAAATGTAAATGCCTTCACCACATTGAATTCTGGTCCCCACTAAGCAAACTTTGAGGCCAGTTGATCTTAGGGAGCACTCCTGACTGAAATCTGCCTCCCCTGGATGTGCACACACTAACTCAGGGAGTGCTCCTGACTATATAAATGTAATTAAATACATCTGTGTCTTTTAAGCTGGTTTAAAAGGCACAAATCAAAATTTAAAACCAGTTTACCAAAATTAGAACTTTTCTCGAAAGGAGGCCGTTGCCACATGTCCTTGTTACCATCTGCAAGGGAATTTCATCTCTTGCAGCACCACTGCTGAAGTTCTGAGCCAGGGCCAGCTGATCTGGGTGAGCTGAACGTCCCAGGGGAGCCCCATGTTCCAAGTGCACAGACACAGCAGCACGAGCCACATGTGCCAGCACAGCACAGGGGCCAGGACAGCCTGAACACCCTGCTGAAAAACACATTGGTCCCTTCCCTGTGCTGACCACAGTGCTGAAAGGTGCTCAGCCCTGCCTGCTCCACAGGACTGGTCCAAATCCAGTGAATCCATGAGTAATAATCACCCTGAACACAAAAATAACTACAGTAAAGGGCTGGAACTTCTATTTGGTAAATATTTGGAATCCCAGGACCCCTGAGGCTGCCTGTGCCCTGCCAGCCCACAGAGCCCACCCTGTGCCCGATGCCCACCTTGTCCCCCAGCCCAGAGCTCTGAGTGCCACGGCCAGTCCTGCCTTGGGCACCTCCAGGGCTGGGCACTCCAACCCTCCCTGGGCAGCCCCTGCCAAGGACTGACCACCCTTTCCAGCCACAAATTCCTCCTGCTGTCCCCCCTGAACCTCCCTCTGCTCCTGTCCCCGTTCCCTGGGAGCAGATCCTGACCCGCCCCAGCTCCCCCCTCCTGGCAGGGACTTGCAGAGAGTAAGAAGGTCTCTTTGGTCAAAGGTTGGACTCAGTGATCTTGGAGGCCTTTTCCATCCTTAAACAGTGATTCCATGACGTGGAAATGAAGAACTGAACTTATGAGAGACAAATCCCTTCTAAACCAACCTTGTGCTAAAGGGTTTCACACCATTGCAAAGCCAAACCCAGACAAGCACAACTCATCTGTCTCTATTTTGATAAAACTAAAAGAATAGCTCTTTTTCTAGACAGGAAATTAAAATTTTCTCAAAAGCTACTACCCCTTGGAATAAAACAACTACATAATGCATCATACATGAACCATGGAGCTTTAAACCCCGAGCTGAGCCCTTGGACAACTCAGGGTTAGCTGCCTGCCAGTGCCATGGGATCTCTGTGGGACAGATGGACCTGCTTGGATTGGGCTGCTCTGTGTGTCTCTGCTTCACTGCAATCCCAGTGAGGCCTAAGGACAGCACTTTATGACTGGCTTCTCTCTGAAAAGGGAAGGAAACACTGGTTTCCAGTGGTAGTTGGAGAGTTTTGGGAATTGCCTCGTTTTCATAGAGAGCTTTTATCAGAGGAGGTGGCACCAGCCTTTTCCCCAAACATCAGGACCCTCCCTGAAAGGTGCCAGGAGCCACCAGCCCCCATTAAAACAGTTTCTGGTTGAGCCAATGGAGCTGAGAGCACCTGAACCTGTCCAGGAAGCACTCAGGCCTTGGTGAAACCATGGCATCAGGTAATTTCATTAGTGCAGTTTAGCTAATCTCATCCTCTACGGCAAGAATTAAAAAAAAAGTTTGATTTTTCAAAGGCAATTTAGAAAACCACTCTATTCTTTGTAACTAAGACCATATTTATTTTACAGCTTCTACATTAAAGGCCATTAGTGGGGACTTTCCATAGGATGCAGCAAGTTTATTTAGGATGTCCATTAGCCTGCCTTTCACTGAGATGTATGAAATCAATGCACCAGGGATGAATGGTTGGGGAGGAAGGGACTTACACTGCAGGGTATTTGAACAGCATCAACAGATTGGTCAGTTATAAATCATTTTAACATCCTCTCTGCATAAAAATAAAATAGTCTATGAAGAAATGTTAACAAGCTAAAGTCTGAGAGAAGAGGGGGCTAAATAAAGGTAGGGAACACTCCAGTAATTGTGTGTCAGGTCCTTTGGGTCCTCAGGACACAGGTGATGCTGTTCCAGCCCTGGGAGGGGTAGGAGGCTCTTCTGGGTGGTCACTGCAGGATGGCCACAGTGCCAGGCTTTGATGAGGGGCCAGGCTGCAAGCAATTGGGGCATTTTTAGTATTTTTAGGATCTAGATAATAGCCAAGGAATAATGGCTTAGGAGAGACACAGATGAATTTGCACCAGGACACTGCGTGGCAAACACAGAACAATGGTGACATCACAGAAATACTGAGACAGGACCCAGAACACACATCATGGGAGCGTGGCTGTGCTGCCTTGTCCTTGGGAAAGCAGGGGCAGGTCAGGGATACACTCCCTGTGCCCCACAAGAGTGTGGATCACAAGGCAAGACTCAGACAGCAGTGGGGAATAAACCCCCCTAAGCCCCAGGAGGTGCTGGTGGCCTGCCAGGCTCTCGTGCACAGGCTGCCCTCTGAGGGAGCTCAGTCCTGCAGGGAGATCCTCCCTTTTCCAAGGACCAGTACCCATTTCAATCCCCCCAGCCAGTTTCCAACACTCCAACACCAGGAGAGTGAAGCTCTTGCCCTTGAGACTGGAGCTGCTGCACCTGAGGCTCAGGGGGTGGGCTAGGTGAGTGCAGGCTGAGCAGCCCCACACCAAGGGCCCCTGAGGATCAGGATCAGGGGAGCAGGGACAGGGCAGGATCCCGGGGACCTGCGGGATCAGCAGCCTCTGGAGTCGGGCAGGAGAACCAGCCCCTGCCCAGGGCAAAGGCACCAGGGTGGGTGTGGAGAGGGATCATCACTGAACACCTTGCTGGGTGTGTAGGACTCAGGGATGCAGAAGAAGAGCATTTGGGGTTTATGAAGTCTCATTATGGGATGTTCATGGGAACTAGCAAAGGCAGGGAAAGGGAGGGACCACTTTGGATCCTCAGGGAGGAAATAAGCCTAGGCCAAGAAACATAACTGTTCTATACCATTGCCCTAAGCAATTAGGAACCTGAGAGCTCTTCTTGATGTCTCAAACAGGAGCAACAGTAACAGGCACTAACATGGATAAACAAATTCCTTACAAAACATCCCAGGGGTTTCAAAAGCCAGTTTGGTGTCTGTACTAGGAAATGAGAACAGGTTTGAAGCAAGTTCCAGCACCCATCCTTATCCCCCCAGCTGAGTCCAGCACTGACTGTCGGTAACACAAGTTAAAGCACAGATGCAAAGAGCAGCACGTACCAGCCTCCGGATCTCCCTCTCGCACTCCCTCTTGATCCTGGTGATCTCCTCCTGGTGCAGGTGATACACACTCCTAATCTCCGCCGCTTTCATTTTGTCCGCTTGGATGACCATAGTTAGAGCCTCCTCTACTTGTTTCTTAGCCCCCTTCAGCTCCGAGATTTCCTGCTGCATTTTGATTTTCTCCACCTCAAAGCCCTTCTTGGCCTCCTCCTTGGCCTCTGAGAGCAGCACCGTTTTCACCTTGTCGGGACCCCCATCTCTCATGGCATTGAGCAGGGTCTGCAGCCTCTGGATCTCATTGTCTTTAATTTTTATCACTCTGAGCAGTTCAGCTTCGTGCTGCCTCAGAAGAGCCTCCCGAACAGCCTGGAGCTCCTTCATTTTGTCCTCATGGAGCTTGACTTTGAGCTCTGTGACCACCACGGTGCTTTTGTGCTGTTCGTGCTCCTTGATCTGCTTCACTTCCTGGTTTTTCTCCCTTTCCAACTTGCTGACCTGCAAGGGAGATCAGAAAGGACTCTGTTGTCAACCAACAAAAGGATTAATGCAAAACATTATGTCACTTAAAAATCATACAGATCACTTCACAGTATTGCAGTCAATGCTCTATGTCTGTGTCCACAAACTGGGAGCAAACCCCTTCCTTTCACTGGAAAACAGCATAAGCAGAAATAGCTGCATATTTAGAAAAAGAAAAAAAATGTATCATTATCTTTTGCAAATTATTGATACTGAGGCTGAAAGCCCAGAAACCAGTGATTTTAGCGTAAAATTCCAGCTTAATAATTAAAAAAATATCCCTTGCAATCTTATGGACTGTTTAATTCACCTAATTCGGCGCTCTAGAAAGCATGTGGGAACACAGTGTAATTAATTAGCACAGATTTATGCAAGAAGGAGGGAAGCCAGGTGAACAAACCACCCCCATCCAAGCAGTGGGGGAAGTGTGTGCCCAGCAGCTGGGCTGACATGTGTATCTCAGGGGCCACAGGCAGGTTAATGTGTCAGATAATGCACATTTGGGAACAGGCAGCACCTCGTGAGTGAGGCTGAGTCCTTACTCTGCTCTGCAGGTGCTCTCAGACCACATCACCAAAGGAATGCAGGAGAAATCACATGCCAAAAAAAGAAATCACATGCCAAGCCATCACCGTGGCACGTCAGGCACACAGACCCAACCTGCACAGGCAAGACACACAAAGCTCCTGGGAGGCCCCAGACAGCTGCACTTCACCAGATGCTTTCTAAGCAATGAGTTAACAAATAACTGAGACTGTACATCTGAACACACAGAGCTCAGATGATGTTCCAATTGAAAACCATGCCATAGACTCTAAAGAAGCTGTGACCAGAAGTGGCTGGGGAGGACAAGGAGAAGGAAAAGAGTCCTCAGCCCTAACACTGCAAGCACTGCTTCACATCAAAAGGATTAAGAGATGCTCTATTTTTACATCATATACAAATATATATATATGTGTGTTGGATTCATAGTCTAAAATGCCTAATAATGATGCAAATTAATGGAAAAATGCCAAATACCATTCTCTGTCCCCATGGCAATGTATGTTTCTATTCTGGAACCAAAATAAACCCAAAATTTTTCAGTGGAAACTGATTTGGGGGATTAGGGAAAAGCAAATCAATGCTCCATGCCCTCTCTGAGAAGTGGTGTGAGGGGGAGGACTGGGATCTCTTAGAGCTGAAGCCCCAGTTCCATCATTGCCCCTCTCCCAAAGGCTCGGAGTGAAGCTGTGACTCCTTGGAATTTGGGAATTAGTGCAGGAGACAGAGCTGAGGCCTGAGAGTGTGCACCTGGAGAAGCAGCCAGTTCGAAGGACTCTGAGCTCAAAATCTAAATGAAATCAGTGTAAACGTGAAAGAGAAGAATCAGCAAAGAGAATCTTGAGATTTCTGAACTTTATGAATAATACCAGATTGTACCCAAAGCCCTCAGTGCAGCCAGAGCCCCATAAACAGGTAAATATTTACTGGAGAAAGTCCCACCAAGAAAAACAAAGAACAAGGACAGTTTTCAGTCCATCACTGCTATTCTGCCGTCTGTGTGGAGCAGATGTTTGTTTTTCCAGCTCTTTTGCTGGCACTTAGCTGTCATTTTCAGCCTCCTTTCCCAATGGACAGGGGCAGCAGCAGAGTCCTGCAGCCAGGGCTGGGGCAGCACGACTGCCTGGCTTTCTGTGCAGAGCTGGGACCCCAAACTCCCGCCCTGTCAGAGTCCTCTTCTACCTTACAAGTCATAAATCGTGGAATCCCAGCATGGTTTTGCTTGGGAGTGACATTAAAGCCCAGCTCACTCCAGCCTCTGCCATGGGCAGGGACACCTCCCACCAGCCCAGGGTGCTCCAAGCCCCGTCCAACCTGGCCTTGGACACTTCCAGGGATCCAGGGGCAGCCACAGCTTCTCTACCCAACCTGTGCCAGGGCCTGCCCACCCTCCCAGGCAGCGATTCCTTCCCAATATCCCATCCAGCCCTGCCCTCTGGCAGTGGGAAGCAATTCCCTTGTCCTGTCCCTCCATGCCTTGTCCCCAGTCCCTCTCCAGCTCTCCTGGAGCCCCTTTAGGCACTGCAAGGGACTCTCAGGTGTCCCTGGATCCTTCTCTTCTCCAGGTGAGCCCCCCCAGCTCTCCCAGCCTGTCCCAGAGCAGAGGGGCTCCAGTCCTCAGAGCACCTCCATGGGCACCTCTGGACTCTCTCCAGCAGCTTCATGTCTTCCCTGTGTTGGTGGTCCCAGCGCTGGAGACAGTTCCAGCTGTGCTCCGGGGGGGGTTTCAGAGTAGAGGGGGACAATCCCCTGCTCTTCCTGCTGCCCACACTGTGGGGAATGAGCCCTGGACATAGCTGGCTACAAGAAGAACAATTTAAAGATGTACAAAACCAATGCTCCTCTTGCTCCCAGACCAGCTCTGGGGGAATTGCACTCGAACTTATTTCCAAAACCATGTAAAAGGCAGAGGGTGGTCAGAAACAACAGACTTCACTGAAATTCCCGGTGGAAGAGAAGAGAAGCTGCACACCTTACTCTTTTCTTGCTGGAGCTCTATCTGGATGTCGGTGAGCTTGGCCCTGAGCTCCTCATTGGCAGCCTGCAGGGCAGCCAAGGCGTCCGGCTTGTCCCCCCTGGCCCTGCTGGAGCCCTTCTTGGACATGGTGAGGTCGTGGCAGGGGGTGATCCCACCTGGAGCCCTGCCCAGCGCTCCTCCGGCTCCTCCGCCTCCCGCCGGCCACTACAT
>VZUH01001656.1:164396-179343 GCA_013401175.1 Xiphorhynchus elegans | reverse complement strand
CTTCCTGAGCCTGCAGGAGGGAAAGCACAGTCACCCAGAGCCCACTGCACCTTCCTGAGCCTGCAGGAGGGAAAGCACAGTCACCCAGAGCCCACTGCACCTTCCTGAGCCTGCAGGAGGGAAAGCACAGTCACACAGAGCCCACTGCACCTTCCTGAGCCTGCAGGAGGGAAAGCACAGCCACACAGCACTGCAGGGCAGGGGCTGAGCAGCGAGGGGCACACACCAGCACAGGGCAGGAATTATAGATCTGTTCAGGTTGGAAAAGCCTTCTCAGACCATCCAGTCCAACCACCCCCAGCCCTGCCAAGGCCACCACTGACCCACGCCCCCAAGTGCCACATCCACACAACTTTTAAATCCCTCCAGGGATGGGCACTCCACCCCTGCCCTGGGCAGCTGTGCCAGGGATGGACAGCTCTTTTGGTGACAGAATCCCCAATATCCAACCTGAACCTCCCCTGGCACAGCTTGAGGCTGTTTCCTTTTTTCCTGTCCCTTATTACTTGGGAGAAGAGCCCAACCCCAACCTGTCTCCACCCTCCTGTCAGGCAGTGTCCCATCCCTCCATGTGCACTGGGATTCACACAGTGCAGAGCTCATGGAATGTTCATGAGGAACATCCACACACCATCCCCCAGCACCATCATGGCCCAGAGACAGCAACCATTGTAAAACTATTTTCATAGAATGGTAAAATCATGGAAACACAGGATGGTTATACTAGAAAATTCCACAAAAAAAGAAGATCAGATCTGAGAGAATATTTCCAACCTTTTTAATACTAATGTTGTTAATGTGGATAACAATCTCCTTGGATGACGACCTTCAGTGCTTTGGTTTATTCCTCATGACCCAGGGTCAAAACCACAGTGGAGCTGCACCGTTCCCTGTCTGAGCACGAGTGAAGTGGCTTTACAGGTCAGGGCAGCTGCAATGAGAGAATGACAATCAATTGTAGTAAGAGAGCAACAACATAATAACAGCAACAATACTAAATAGTCTGATTTGATATCTAAGAGCAAACTCCTGAATCTATTAGGAAGAAAAAGGCTGAGGAAGGCAGGTGCTCCAGGGAAATATAAATGGGATGTGGAGCTGGGAGAGGGCTGGGGGCATCTGGGAGAGAGGCTGGAGTTTGGGAGGAACAGGGCAGAGCTGCTGAGAGCCAGAGAGGTCACAGAGGACAAGCAGTCACTACACATCTGTGCTGGTCACAGGGACAGTGGGGAGGCTGAGACGTAGAAAAACAAGGAGGAGAAATAAATGACATTGTGATATTAATTGTCCAAACTAAAGTGCTACAGTCTCAGTGGTGCCACTTCTCAGGCTGACGCTTGACTTTGTAGCCTGGGAATGTCTATAAAAAGAAACGTGTTTGGTTGGGCAAAGAAATAGAAATAAATTAAATTTTAAAGATATTGCCTCAAAAAATCTATAACAGGAGCAGATGTTCTCTGCATTTAAATTTCTTGCTGCTTTGTGCAAGGAGACACAACGCACCAGTGATCTACAATGAAGCTTTACAACCTCCTCCTTTATTGATCTGAAAATGGGGCAGTCTGTAGCCACGGGCACAGGGCTCTACCTGCTGTGCCCAACGAGGCCTTTGTGCACTTCACAATTGCTTTCTTCAATGATCTCCTCTAATGGCAGAGGCCGTGGTGAGCCAGGTTATCTCACAACCTGGGGACACGAGAAGCAGCTTCACTGTGAGCTCCAACTGCTTCCACTTGAATGGCAGGCAAATCACAACTGGAATGGCACAGGGACTTGTGAGAGGAATTGCAATCAGGATTCCTTTGACAGACAAAGGCTGTAAATTTCTGTTTGTTGGTTTACAGAAAATAAAACTGAGGAACTGACAGTGTGGAACGTGGTTCACTTGGTGGAAATCCTGTCTGAGGTTGGTTTGTAAAACCATGTCTCCTCATGTTTCCAGTTTTTAAGCTTTTTCATTTTGTTTCAATGTTGTCAAGGCCTAATTGTTTGACTTGGTCCATTTCATGTCAAGCAGCTGCCTAAACATTATTCTTCTCTACTGAAAGACAAAATGCAGAAGTGGTTGGCTTCTTTCAAGGAAGAAAGGTTTGTACAGCCCCATTTGCTCCAAGCAGGTCCACAAAGCCTTTAAAGAAGAACTGAAATATTACCAGAAGGTTGTAGAATCCCAGACTGGTTTGGGTTGGAAGGACTTTAAAACTCATCTCATTCCGCCCCCTGCCATGGGCAGGGACACCTCCCACCAGCCCAGGGTGCTCCAAGCCCCATCCAACCTGGCCTTGGACACTTCCAGGGATCCAGGGGCAGCCACAGCTTCTCTGGGAAACACCTTCCAGATGGGAATGCTGAAGCCTTAATGAGAATTTCCCAGAGAACTGAGGACATTCTGTGATTCTGTAATTTCCATGGCTTGGAGCCATCCATCCATTTAGTGCACCCAGGGTTGTTATTCCCAGGGATAATAAAGGGAAATAAGACTGGACAGGCAGTTTCTGGTGACACCCAGGACCCTCTGTGTGTGCAGTGGGACAAGTGCCACTGCTGGGCACCCCCACAGCCCCTGTTTGCCCTCCCAGCAGTGCCAGCCCTGTGGCCCAGAGCAGCCCTGTCTGCTGGGGATGCCCCGTGTGGAGGGGCCATCAGGGGACAGCAGACAAACTCCAGGCTCCAAAGAACATTTCTCCCAAGTGCTGGGAGGAAAAACATGCCACAGAAATAGTCCTGAGCCACCATCCTTGTGCTGACCCAGGAGCAGCAAGGAGGGGGTTCAGCAGGGCACAAAACCTGCTGCCCCCTGCTTGCTCGGGCTCTGCTCTGGCCCCAGGGCACACACAAAGGGAGCACAGGAGGCCAAAGCCCCAAACTGAGCCCAGCCCCTCAACAAGCCCATCCCTGCAGGGAACGGAGCAGCCCCAGGACCCCTCAGAGCAGTGCTGGGCACAGGAGACACTCCCTGGGAAAACAGTCCCCTGCCTTTGGACCTGCCCTTATTCTTCCAGGGAGTTACATAGAAGGGGCATCTATCACACACATCACCTTAACAGAAGAGAAAGATGCTCATATTTTTGATTCTGGAAGACTAGATTATGCATCTGCTTTCTGGCACGTTTGATATTGAAAACAGCATCAATAATGCATCAGAGCTGCCTTGAGCTGGGCTCACAGTTCCCTTTGCCTCCTGACTTGCAATTCAGACATCAAGGCTAATTGGAAAATATGTTTTCTAGGTAGTAGTTTCTGAAATCAATGTTTCACTGTACTTAGCAATAAATGAATAAATCCCTACCCAGGGTACTGATATTTTAAACAAAACACAGCTCAATCAACACACTGTTCTTACAAATGCTGAACATTTCCAACGTCTGCCACAGCCCCTGAGCACTGGTGTTCTCTATTTTTGACAAATTGTTCTAATTAATTACTTTAGACAGACCATGTTGAGCCTCTGGTGCACCTCAAAATATAATAATAGAAAGAAAATGCCATATTGTCTATGGCTGACTTCCCACTTCCTCACATGAGTGATGTCCATGTGCCATTTAGGATTGCAGCAGCCTATAGATCCCAATGCAAGAAAATGAGTTTTCCTCTGAAAAGGAATTTCATGTTAAGCCAATGCAATCACCTCCTGGGCTGGATTTGTGCCTTGGGGCTTTTTTGTACAAACATTTGTCACAAATAGTGTATCAGTCACTCAGCTGCAATGTGAGAAGAAAACCTGTTGGAAATTACAAGGAAAATGGAGTAAATTGGTAGCTGAGATCAAGAAACAACTGCCAAGGTCTGTATTGTCCTGTCCTGAGGGTTACATTGTGCATTCCCTGCACACTCAGAATCCCAGAACCACTGAGGCTGGAAAAGCCCTCCCAGCCCACCCTGTGCCCGATGCCCACCTTGTCCCCAGCCAAGAGCTCTGAGTGCCACGGCCAGTCCTGCCTTGGGCACCTCCAGGGCTGGGCGCTCCAACCCTCCCTGGGCAGCCCCTGCCAAGGCCTGACCACCCTTTCCAGGTACAAATCCCTCCTGCTGTCCCCCCTGCCCCTGCCCTGTCCCAGCCTGAGCCCGTTCCCTCTGCTCCTGTCCCTGTTCACTCCATTACCCACAGTTGGCTGCTTTAAAGCAAATCTCCACTTCCAGAAGGATAAAAACAACCACCAACATTTTTCACTGTGAAATAAGCTCTGACCCCTATCCTTGATGAAATAATATCTGCTGTAAATTAGAAATAATGCCCTTTTCTCCCCAAGCCCTGACATCCCATACCCAGCCTGTGCAGATGGAAGTCTCACCAAAGTTCTGAGGATTAGATCAATTCCAGCAGCAGCTGTAACAGGCACATGTCAGATCCTGACTGACCTGGATTTTGCCTCAAAGATTAATCCTTTGCTCATTGTTGGCTTTAACTCCCTGATGGATGGATCACATTTATGAACCCCAACAAAACTCTGCCCTTTGTAAGCTCTACATTTGTAGTTCACACAGAGCCCTTTTGCAGACTCACCTTGTCCCTGTAGTTTGCTCACAAGAGGGATCTAAACCCCATCCTCTGATTTTTTGTCACAAGTTTTACACAGTTTTTCATTTGTTGGTTTGCTTTTGTTTCTGTTAATGCAAACCATGGTTGGATGTCAATGATGTGACCAGTTAATGGTTTATAGGGAATGTCTGGAGCTGTGCCAGGGCAGGGTCAGGTGGGATCTCAGGGAAAGGTCCTTCCCCCAGAGGGTGGTGGGCACTGCCCAGGCTCCCCAGGGCAGTGGGCACAGCCCCAAGGCTGCCAGAGCTCCAGGAGGGGTTGGATGATGGGACAGGGACAAGGTGGGATTGTTGGGGTGTCTGGGCAGGGCCAGGGGTTGGACTGGATGGTCCTGGTGGGTCCCTTCCCACTCAGGATATTCTGTGATTCAGCACTGGCAGACACAACTGCTGCTAAATCCCAGCAGGTACATTTTTAAAGCACGACACTTGTTTAATTTTACAACTCCTGTGGCTAATTTGCAGAAAGAGCAATAATTAATTAAAAACAGAGGCGAGGATGTAGGAAGCTAATTTGTCTTTTCTCACAGATAATCCTCAACACTTCAAGTACAAAAATCCACCTGAGTTACTGCAATAACACTGCAAGAGCACACCTATCCCAATTCTCTGTGAAAATGGAGCAACTCAGCATAATTGCAGCGCTTTGGGGAGGATTATTAGCGAGGAATATATTTCAGATTTAATTCCATCAGTTTAATATTGTGTCACTCTGTTATCTTGCTCACAAACAAACTGTTAGAGCAATGCCATCCCTTTTCCCAAGGAATTCATGCCTGTATAATTAACTAAATCAACTGTAACACAGATGGCATCGCACCATCCAAAAGCACTTGATGGAAACATTTTAAGCATGTTATTAACATCCCTAAATAACTGTTTAATGCTACCTCTCCACCCCTCTTCGGCACCAACATGCAACACAGCTGGATTGGAGGGTGGAAAAGGCAGTATTTAACTGCTACACTCTTACAAATGATCTTCAGTTCTCGGATTTATTCAATTTATGAATGAGCTTGAAAATAACAGACTTGACAGTGGTAACAAAAACATTGTGGTTCAGATTTCAGAATTAAGATTAATTTCCAGACTGACTCATCCTCATCAGATTCAGCTGTGAGGAACTGGGCAGCAGAGAAGGGCTCTGATGGAGCAGAAACCTTCCTTTAGGCTGGCCATGCTATTCAAAAATTACATTTCTCTTTGACAGTGTGTTTTATGTCTCAGTAGGCGTGTGCCCAGCTATAAACCAAGATAAAAATGTAAAATTAAGAGCAACAGACAAGAATGTGAATGGAAAGTCAATTAACTTCCCAAATACAAACAGCTGCAAGTTGCCAGATGCCCATCAGGCTCTGGTGAAAAGCTGCTCCTTCAGTCCAAAAAGCTGAGGATCAGATTATTTCAAACCTGATTTTTCATTACTAAATATCCTCATCTAAATAACCCTTTCCTGACAGTTGCTGTGACTCCCCTCCCTCATGTCAGCACATCTCTGCCCAGAGTTTGAACAGCAATAACATGCCTCTAGTCTCATAAGCATAAATAAACATAAATACTGATCTAGAAAGAAATCAGACATCAGCTCAGAGTACCAGACTGGTCGGAGGTCAGTGGGCTCGGTGTCCACCACAGGCAGCAGCGTCAGGGGTTAACACCATTCCTCTGCCACAAACATCTGCTGGAGCAGGGCAGTCCTGGGGGGCTGGAGACCCAAAGTCTCATGGAATCAGCTGTGAGCCCTCCAGTGTGGTCTCGGCTGGGGAGATGGTCCTGGGGAAGGCCAAGAGAGCATTAGGTACATCCTGGTACAGGGACATCTTCTGCATTAGAACAGCTGAGAGACAATGTGCTGCTTTCAGCTGGTCCAGCTTCTGGCAAGAACAGTGTTAGAGAAGGTAAAGGGAGGGACCCAGTGCAGAGATGGCAAAGGAGTTCAGAACAGAGAGACCCAAAATGGGATGGGGCAGCCCTGTGCCACGGCCCCCCCGCTCTCACAGCCAAGAACTCCTTCAATAGCCCACCCAACCCTGCCCTCTGGCAGTGGGAAGCCATTCCCCCTTGTCCCATCACCCGGTGCCTTTGTGAAAAGCCCCTACCCATCCTCCTTGTGAGCAGGCACTGGTTAAGGTACATTTAGGTACTGGTTAAGGTACATATTTCCAGCTATAAAGAAAAGAGTCATCATGCAAATGCTTTGAAAACAAAATCAGCCCCTGGCAGATGACTGAATAAAATCCCAAAAGCACTCTGCCCTCCAAGATGATGAGCCTGAAACCCCGACCAACCTTGCAAGAGCAAAGTTTGTGTTTCCCAAAGGAGAGAGGGAGCAACAGGTGGGAAGGAAAAGGCTGAAGGCACATGGGGGAGCTCTCCCTGGGGAGTGGGAAGGGCTGGTGTGACACGAGCCAGGCCCTGTGCTGGGGGGTGACCGCTGGGGACACACAGGGGTGGGTCAGAGCTGCTGCCCTTGGGGAGCTCTGCCAGGGGAACACTGACCAGATGTGCATGGCCAAGGAGTTCTCAGCTCTAATCTGATTGCTGAAAGCTGATTTCATTGGAGATGCTGCATCAACCTTTGGAGTCAATTTGCCTGGCATGTGGATGCCATTTCCCTGCAGTTCCACAGATCAGTAAGAGAGTTCAAGGCTCCCTTGTACTATGGCAAACTCGCAGCAAAAGGAATATTTCAGGCCTTTGGGGGAATAAAAGGGAAAGGGCTGTTTCAACCTCACCTTAACATTTGAAATCAAAGGATCCCAGGTTCCACAGGGTGCCCAGAGAAGCTGTGGCTGCCCCTGGATCCCTGGGAGTGTCCCAGGCCAGGTTGGACGGGGCTTGGAGCACCCTGGGCTGGTGGGAGGTGTCCCTGTCCATAGCAGGGGGTGGGATGAGTTGAGCTTTAAGGTCCTTTCCAACACAAACCATTCCAGGATTCTGTGATTCTACTATCCATTCCTTTGAGAAAACCTTATTTTCAACACAAGAGCTCTCTAACTCTGTAACTCTGAACCACATTCAGTTTGTGCACATGATCACAGCCCAAATACGTCTTGAGTATTCCAGTCACTAACAGACATAACATGAACTGACCCTCCCAAGGCTATACCAAATGCAATAAGCATCACACTGAACATGAACAAAAATAATTTGGCTAAAAAAAGAATTGCAATCAACAACTCAAAGATGGATCGTGCAAACTGTGTGTGTGTGTATGCAATGAGTAAGTTAACAGGAGTTACACCACGCTCTAGAACCACCTGCTACCAGCACCAACAATGACAAACCTCCCCAGAGATTAAATCTCCAAGAGCTCCACATGGCCTCCAAAAGACACCCATGGACCAAACCCAAACCATTTGTAACCTCTACCACAACAGCAACTGCACAAGTGCCATCACAAGAGTTTATGTGGCTGACTCGAGATGAACAGCAACTTTGCAGCTCTCCTGATCTTCCACCTGGGAGATGCTGAAGGGCATGGCCCCCTGGGCAGCCCACTGGCACCAGGACCAGCTGGTGCTCACAAAACTGAATCTCAGGTCAGGTTGTTGATTCTGCTAAGGAAAAAAAACTTGAGCAAGATATGTAAGTGTAAGGAAAAGTTTTTCATTTATCTATTGAGGGGAGAAAAAGGGAAAACCATAAAGAGGAAGGGAATTTCAGCAGCTGCATCTGCTCATCTCTCTGTGCAGACAATCAGAAGGGCTGGCTTTGCTTTTCAGTGTGAAATGTTCTACCTAAGGAACTGGGGAAACATTCCCACCAACATCCCCTTACAGACAGGAGAGGCTCCAGAGGAGCTCTTTCCAAGCTACTGGGTTAGTGTGGCAGCTGGGTAATCTGGGATTTGAGCTCCAGATTTTCCACTCTTTTAGCCTCCTGCACTCACTCCTTCAGGGAAAGTGGCTTCTCACACGGGTGCTGATCCCCTGCTAAGAGGATGTGCCCATCTGGCTCCTGACTTTGTGGCTGATGGATGCTCTGGGAGCAGGGAGGCACTGGGCTCTGCCCGCAGGCAGGATGCCCCAGGGTGCCAAAAATGCTTCCTGCAGGGCCCCGTGTCCCAGCAGCTCCTGCCTTCACAGCCAGGCACCTTCTCCAGGGCAGCGAGGGTGGAACTGTGGGTTTGCAAAGCTCTCGGAGGCTGGAGAGGGGCAGGACTAAGAACAGCAATAGCTGTATCTGCTCTGCTCCAGAACCTGTGAATTTTAACCAAAAACATGCAAATTCATATGGCTCATTAAAGCCACCAGAGAATGCCAGGCTCAGACAGCCCAGCTGGTGCTCCTGTGCCTCCCTGCCCAGACAGTGACCCACCAGGCACAGGGACTCAAACATGAGCTGTGAGTGGGGCAGCTGAGGGACCTTGATGGATCCTGGCACCTAAATGTGTGAAGGAGGTGAGAACAGAACTCTGGATCTCAGCTTCACAGGTACACTCAGGTTGGACACATCCATAATGAGCTTCTCAAGAATCACAGAATACTCTAAGCTGGAAGGACCCACCAGGATCAGCGAGTCCAACTCCTGGCCCTGCTCCGAACACCCCAACAATCCCACCTGTGTGAAGACTGAATAATGTGATGTGTAAAATCTCTGGTCACACATGGGGGACCAGAACAAAGGAGGAGTTGCTGCTACAGGCAGGAGATTCCCAGCTGTGAGCTCCAAGGCACAGGGCTGGCACTGCTTGATATTCTGGTGACCTGGTAAAGAGTAAAGGGCACGACACAAAAACCTGCTGATGACAGAGGATTATGTAGGTCAATTAAGAGGAGAGAGGACTACAAAGCAAAAGGAATGAGAAATAAAACAACCTCAAAGTAGAAAAAATAGGTAGCTAAGCAACATGAAATTCAATCCTGGAAAGTACAAGATAATCTATATTTAAAAATACTATTTGACATATCCTGCATACAGATTTAGGAGGAAAGATCAAGTCATCACTGAGGACATCTGCTGTGCCCACAGCAAGGTAGATAAGGTATTATAATGGCACGAGAGAGGAAATAGAGTGAAAAACATTATGATACTGCAGAAAGAAACGTGGTAGGTACTCATTAATCCACTCAAATTCATCCAAAAGAAATAATAATAGGTGTGACCAGGTAATAAAAGATTCAGGACCTGTGATTTTTTGGAAGAGACACTGCACGGGCAGTTATAAAATGATTGATATTGAGTAGGCAAAAAGGATGTTTCAGCTACTTTTTCACACTAATGCAAGAACAAGAAACCACCCTGTGGGCACTGCCAGGAAATTCTTGTTTCAATGGAAAGATGAATCTTCCACTTTGGATCACACACTACAAACCCTGAGGGCAGCTCCCCATCCTTCTGCTGCTCCTGAGGTCGAACCACCAGCAGCCAAACACAGCAGGGGAGGAGAAGCTGGTGCTGGGAGTCCCCAGGTGCTGTGACAGTGGCAGGGCCAACCCAGCCCCACCAGCACAGCACTTCCCTCCCAATCCAAACCATTCCACAACAGGCCAAGTGCTAGGACTGACACACTGAGGTGCCTTGGCTCTTCCACTTAAGGAGAATATTTGCCCTTCTCCTTTCCTTCTTTTATTTCTGTACTGAACTCAGAGTTCCTTCTCTCACCTTGCTCTGTGCAAAGCCAGTGGAACGGGACAGAACCTGGTGGGACAGCCTGGGATTGGGGCTGCTGGGCAAGGAGGAGGGCAGAGGGGCCCGGGGTGCAGGAGGGAGGGCGAGGGGTCAGGAGGAGAGGTCACAGCTGAATTCCTCAGGATGAGATGAAACACTCCAAAGTTGCATCAGGGGAGGTTTGCATTGGACATTAGGGACAATGTCTTCATGGGAAGTGTTGTCCAGCCCTGGCACAGCTGCCCAGGGCAGTGGGGTGGAGCCACCATGCCTGGAAATGTTCTGAAAATGTGGATGTGGCACCTGGGGACATGGTTCAGTGGTGTGGGTTGATGATTGGCCTTTTCCAGCCTTACCAATCCTGTGATTCTGATTCCAGGACTGCTCCATCCCTCAGGGATGGCAGCTCAGGCCACAGTGCCCTGTGC
This sequence comes from Xiphorhynchus elegans, assembly GCA_013401175.1. Classification (NCBI taxonomy): domain Eukaryota; kingdom Metazoa; phylum Chordata; class Aves; order Passeriformes; family Dendrocolaptidae; genus Xiphorhynchus; species Xiphorhynchus elegans. Next base: position 168,763 of record VZUH01001656.1, on the reverse strand, counting down.
TGCGGGCAGGCAGGAGGAGCTGGGGTGATCACCCACTGATAGCAACATCACAGCCCCTGCAGATACTGCCAGGCTTTCTTAATGCTTAAAATCCTATTGAAAGGTACATGGAAAACATCTATACAGTCACAGCAACTTTGGATTTGCTTTAAAAAACAAAACTGCAATTTACATGACCATGGATACATTTGAAATAGCAGCCCAAGAGCATTTTTTCTGTCTAGATAATACATTTCTTGGCAGCATTTCAACAGAACCAGAATTACTTTCAATTGCTAATGCTGTATTTAGTGGTGCTCAGCAAACCCTCCCATGTCCCTGCTCTACCTGCAGCCTCCCTGCTGGAAGGGAACACACCTGGCTTGCTTTCAGCGATCCCAAATCCCTCCTCTCTGTGCAAACTCCTCTGGATTTGACACCCAGGTCTGTGGATTTGAGGAGATGAAAAGGCTTTGGAGAGCAAACAGCCCCTGAACGCCTGAACCACGGGGCAGAGATGCAAATAAAGCTGCTCCAGCTGCCCGTGCAGAGCCCGGAGCAGCCCCGGCCGTGGCTGCAGAGGGATTTACAGGGGCAAGGAGGGCAGAAGAGTCCGGGGACAGGGAGAAAGGCTCGGGCAGAGCCTCAGCCGCGGAGGGCAGGTCTGGCAGCAGGGAGGGATGGAGGGAGGCAGCACCACACCTGCAAACACGGCCCGGCATCGCCAACAGGAGCGCCCTTCCCTTCCCGGCGGCAGCGGCTCCGCAGGCACCGCAGGCACGGCGGCCCCTGGTTCCCACAGCCCCTCCAGGTGCTGGGCAGGGTGGGCAGGGCAGGGCACAGCACCGGGGACCCGGGGAGATGCGTTCCTGTACCCCGATGCGGTGGCACAGCCCGGCCCGGAGCGCTCCCCGCCCGGCGGGGCGATGTGCGGGATGCGATTCGCCTCCTCCCTCCTGCTCGCCAGGGATGCGCTGCACCCTCCCACAGCCCGAGCCCAACTCACAGTGCTCGAAGGAGATGCAAAACAAATCACGTCAGGCACGAAACGCTGGGAGAAGGATCCTGGCCAGCCCTCGCTCACCTCCGCTTCAACCCCGACGGCGGCGGCTCCCGGCTTGTCACGGCTCCAGCTCCGGGGCTGTGACTCAGCAAAGGGAGCAGCTTTGGGTTTTTCAGATGGAACTTACCAAGCCGTGCCAATCTTACGGGGAGGATCTGCTTCCTGGAGCCGCGGCTCTGCCAGCCTCTCCCGAGGTGTTCCCACTGAACCCTCCCCAGCTGTTCCCTTACGACAACAGGAAATAATTTCTTGGAGGGGAAAAAACCCAAATGCAAACCTGCATGGGAATCGGGCTGGACGAGGGAGAAGAGACTGCCAAGCTCTACCTACGCTGCATTGAAAAGAAAAGGTGACGTCTCCTGATTAGCCTGGGAGTTTGGCTGCTCCTGGTCAGACATCCTGGGATCCGTGAGGAGCTGGGGCTGGGGAAGGAGCCTCCTGCCCCGGGATACCCCAGGCTGGCAGGGGTGGGAAGTGCCCAGGAGTGAGACACTGCCCTGCTGTCTCTGCAAGGATCCCCCTGGCCCTTCTGCAGGCTGAAGGATGCCCCCTTACCCCTGGCACACGGCAGGGCACCAGCACCACAGGGAAAGAGCTCCCCAGCCCAGCCACAGCCCCGGGTCACGGCCTGACCCCACTGCCTCCTGCCACTCTGCACTGCCCAAGACAGGGAGAAACAGCTCAGGGAACCTCTGTGGGTTTTCAGGTGAGTTGTGGAGGGCTGAGATCCTGCTCTGTCAGGCTGAGCCTACCTGAGGGGGCAGCACAGCAGGTACAGGGGCACAAACCTGGCGGGGCAACCTGTGGCTCCTGCTGTTGGGAAACCCAACTCCAGCAGCTCAGGAACAAAAACTGATGCACATTATAAGATCCCAAGCCTGTTCCTACATAAACCCCAACCTTTTACACCACCCCATGGCCACATGTGTTCAGGTGAACCCACAGCCCCAGTGCCAGTGCTCATCAGGTGCAGAACACACCCTGCAACCCCCCAGCTCCTCTTTGTCCTCCTCTCTGTCCCTGCCAAGAGGGATGCACAGGGCTGAGCCCACGGACCCTTGGCAGCTCCTGCGAATGATCTGGAGTGCTCCCAGCACCACTGAATCATCTCTACATGGCTATTTTCCTTACCCAAGATGTCCCATTCCCCATTTCACTGGCACAGGGTGCCCAGAGGAGCTGTGGCTGCCCCTGGATCCCTGGAAGTGTCCAAGGCCAGGTGGGACAAGGCTTGGAGCAACCTGGAATAGTGGAAGGTGTCCCTGCCCATGGCAGGGGGTGAAACAGGATGATATTTAAGGTCCCTTTCAACCCAAACCATTCCAAATAATGGAGGAATAGTTTTGCCCCACGGTTATTTTCCAATGAATTTGTTACTATCCCACTTTAAAACAAAGGTAAGAAAGCTGTCACTGCCTCCACAAGCTCCATTTGCCAATCATTCACAAAAGCCAGAGGGAATGCAGAGGGGCCAGGCCCAGCCTGTGGGCACAGTGGGCACTGCCAGGTTTTGGGAAGGATGCTCAGCACAGGAAGACTTGGAGGGGTCCCAGGAGCCAGTGGTGCTGCAGCCCCAGCTCTGCTCTCCCCTCTCCCCTGTCCCTGCCCTGGCCCTTGGGAATTAAACCCACCCAGGTGAATGATCAGCCCATTCCTTGGGAGAAGGAAAGCTGGAAGTTATTTCCTGAAGCATCCAACCAGAAGTGCTCCAGAGTTCAGCCTATGACAAATTAGCAAACACATCCTTTAATTAAAGAAAGCCTTTCCCTTCAATTTTTTAATTAGAAGCAAGGATGTGGATGCCATTTACATACAGGGATGGTCTTGTTTTGCTTCCAGTGCTGGCACGACCAAATCCCAGTCACATCCTACAAATTTCTATGAATTTAACAAAGTCCTCAAGGCTACAAAGCTCCTGACCATCAGGTTTCAAGATATAGGGTGCTCCAGCCATAATTCGGGGCAGAAAAGATCCATATAGAATTTTGGTATCTCTCTGCAGCCATAAATCTGTTTAAACCACTAAAATACTGCAGACCATGAGGTGCAGTTTTCAGGTGGGTACCAGTGAACAGCCTCCTCTCTAAAATGAGAAATACAAGGTGCAGTTGAGAGCTTTAGAACAGAATCAGAGTGAATGAGTAAGAAAGCAGAATGAAATTTTCATGGCATGCAGGAGACATGAGGCGAATACTTGAATTAAAAAAATAATAAAAATGGAAAAAAAATCAATATTAGCCTGAAGCACTAGAGAATCCCAATTTAGACCAGCTTCCCAACCCCCACAGAGACCACAGCTGGCTGTCCTCCCGCTGCCAGAGCTCCTGCCCACAGCAGCTCAATGCCCAACCTGTCTTCAAAGGGAGGGAAGGCACAGCCTGGACCCCCCTCCAAGGAGAGAGTCCCACCAGATTCCCCCTCATTGCACACCAGACATGGACATGCCTCTGGGAGGGAGACAGACCAGAGGAAAGGCTGTAACATCTCTTCCTCATCGATTTTTTAAGCAGTCTGGCTCTTGGTTTAGTCATAAAACCCTTAAAATCCCAGGCTGGTTTGGGTTGGGAGGAACCCTAAAGCCCATCCAGTGCCACCCCTGCCAAGGGCAGGGACACCTTCCACTGGAGCAGGAACTAAACACCAGACAATGGGAACGAAAAATCCTGTTTTGAGCTAAACAGACATTTTCTGTCCTCAAAGTTGGCCCTGTCTCCCCCTGCTCCCCTTTGCACAGGGTGAGGCTCCTCCCTGGTGGGTTCTGCCTGGCAGGATGTGAGCAGAACTCGCCCGGGTCCCACCCCTCTGCTAACTGGATTAAGGAAAAGATGACTTTGTGTGCTGGCAAATGGGCTGGTAGCCAAAGAGATGTGAAACCAATCCATCCTCAGGAGCACCTTCCCCACACAGCAGCTCCTCAGCCCAGCCCTGGCAGCCGCTGCCGTTGCCATGGAGGCTCTGCCTGCTGTTCTTCCTTTAGTTTTGCTTTTTTCTTTTTAAAAAAAAGGGCAGTAACTGCTGCAGATCAGTAGCACAGATCTACAGTGAGCTCTCAGAGGCCACAGGCACAAGGCAATCTCTGACACACACACTCGCAGAGGGAACTTGGCTGCCTGAAGGATCTTTGTGATGGATTGCTCTCTTCCCCATTTTAGTCAAAATATTAAGATAAAAATTGAGATAATGTCAAAAATTAAACTGAAATGTTTTAGAATGACATCTGGATTTTTAGAAGTCCTTATACTTAGTTAAAATCAAGAGTTTTAAAGCCCTATTTTGAAATTGGAACTTCTCTGCTCTGGAGCCTGGATGGGAGAGCTGGGGGGGG
>VZUH01001656.1:121781-147772 GCA_013401175.1 Xiphorhynchus elegans | reverse complement strand
CCAACCCAAACCAGTCTGGGATTCTGTAAGAGAAGGAACAGCCCCAGGCCCTGCAGGGAGCTGGTCCCTGCCTGGGAGGGAGTTGTTATTCCCTCCCTGGGGAAAACAAAGCCCACGTGACAGTGTTAAATATACTGTGAGGAGCAGACACATGCCAGGCCTTGCCACACACCCACTGTTGCTTCACAGCAACACCTACAAACAGCACTGCAAAAGGCTGAACAAAACAGTCCCCGGGTGCTGCAGCCCAAAATAATTTCGATAAGTGAATAAAGTCCTTGAGATTATTTCGTTTGGCTGCCACCTATGGTAAACAATAAAAATGAAATACAACCTGAAATAACAGATCTTCGGCTGCGGAGAGAGACACAATGTACTGAGCAGCTGCTTCCCAGCCCTGTGAGCCTTCCCAGCTCGCTCCCAGCTCCCCTGTACTCTGGCATTCCAGGCTGTTTATGAGCAGGGAGGCAGGAAGGGCACTGTGTGTCCCTGTGCTGCCACCCCGGGCAGGAACACCGGGATTGTCACTCACAATCCTCCCCCCAGCCCCCTCGGGTTCCCTTGAGCTGGTTTTCCTTCTGCTAAGCAGGGTCCTGGGTGGAACTGCACTTCAGCAGCAACGGGAGTGGCAGCAGGAGCTCTGTGTCCTCGGGGAGCCAGGAGCAAGTGCCAGCCTCCCTCTCCATCCACAATGGAGACATGGAGAAGATCCTCCTGGATGCCCAGCACGAGTCGGGCAGGAGCAGCTCCAGGGAGAGCTCCCACTGTGACAGGTGAGCAGGGCCTTTGCTGGGGCACAGGGAAGGCCTTGGCCAAGGTCACAGGGGGGGCCCAGGCAAAGATAAACACAGGAGTGTCCATGTGTGTGTATTTACATGTGCACAGAGAGAGGTTTCCTTGTAAAGCTTGGTACTTAAATATTAGAGCCATGCTGGGGTAAGGCCTGTCCTGAAACCAGGAGGGAGTTAGAGGGGGGATGACTCCAGAAGACTTCTCCCATGGCATGAGGATGCCATCCCAGAGTTGTGGTGTCTCCTGGCAATCCAGACCCCTCTGATACCCTCATTTGCAGCCCATTGTTATGGTGAAAGTGCTCTGGGCAGCAGGAATCTGTGCAGAGGGTTGGAAATCAGAGATGACTGACTGTGATGGGTTGTGGCCCCCACTGACAGATCCATCCCTTTGGTCCTGGTCAGGGCACACATCACTGCTCTGGGGAGCTGTTGGTGCAGGAACTGTGTCATGGAAAACTTAATGATCCTTCCTTCCCTGTGCTTCTGTTTTCCTCAAGCCCTCCTCGTTCCCAGACCCCTCAGGACAGTCACAGAGCTCTGGAGATAGAGAGTCACAGCAGTGGGGAGAAGAACAGCTTCCAGGTACAAACCCCACCTTGCTTTGGAAGAGGGAAGTTCTCACTCTCAGAGGCTGTTGGGAAGGAGCAGGGGGAGCTGCTGAAGCAGAGACTTCCATAACTCAGAATAACCTTGGGAGATCCAGGCTGGGAGTGTTTGTTCCTGACTTGTATGGAGGGTTTGGTTTGGTTTTTTCAATCTGTAACTGAGATTTTTCAGAAGGATTTGCCCTCCCTCTTTGTCTCCCAACTGGGTACATTTCCTGCATCCCTCACAAGGATATTGTGTTTAAATGCACCAGTTTACCAGGAAAGAAAAAGGGAATTTGACAGCAGCAAGAATTTCTAGAGTCATTTAAATGTGGCATCCAATAACAGACAACTTCCAAGCCCTGCCATAGGATCCCAGGTTTTGTAACAGCTGGTACTTAACCTGGAGGCTGCTTTGGAAACCTCAGTTATTTCTAATTTCATCTTGTAGGTTTGTTTACATATTTGCAAGGAGCGTGAGTAAGTACATTTGGGGCAGGAGTGGGGGAAGGATTGCTGTACATGGACTATGTTTTATCACTACAGAGCTTATTGCAGGATCACAGCCTGAATTCTGAATTCTTCACCATAATAAATTAGCTTTTAATATGAAAAAAAATTAATTACAAAACATTTTGAGGAGGGAAGTACTTAAAGGAAGTGAATTTCCCCATCATCTCTACAACTCCTGCAGGACTCCAAGAACCCACCTTTAGGTAGCTAAAAATGCTATTGGAAACTATTATTTTTATTTTATATTTTCAGAAACACCTCTCAGCTGTTTCAAGATCATTATTTAGATTGAGAACAAATAATCCCAAGTTAGAAAGCCATCAGAATTCCAGCTGCCTAGGCAGTTTTATTTCCATCCTGTTTGTATGTGCATCAAGAGCTGTTTGAATTCTGGGAGCAGGATCTATTTTTATCCCCAGGCCTTGGCTGCATGGAATGGAGCTGTGCAGAGCCAGGAGCTCTGCTCTTACTCAGCGTTTTTGCTGGGATCCACCTGACACTAAAGCCATGTTTTTTCAGATTTATTCCCTGTACAGGTGTGAGCCCAGCCCTGGATGAGGGCAGCTGGGTGTCCAGGATGGCCCAAAAGCCAGGAAGATGTACAGGGCTGGAATTATTCCCTTGCAGGAGCTTGACAAGGAGCTTCAGTGGCATTTGCCCAGCTCTGAGCACAGGCAGGAAACCCCCCTGCCCAGTGTCCATGAGCCCTGGGAGCTGGGATAAGGCAGGAAACCCCCCTGCCCAGTGTCCATCAGAGCTGGGAGCTGGGGTAAGGCAGGAAACCCCCCTGCCCAGTGTCCATGAGCCCTGGGGATATCTCGAATCCCCTGTGTAAGGGTTAAACACAGGGCTCTGGTATTTCACTGCCAAGGCAGCCTTTACTTGGGCAGATGCAGCATATGGAACATGGTCTTTGCCATCCACATCCTGCTCTGGAGATGGATCTCCCAGCTCCCATCCTGGTCTAGGGATGGGAAGGGATAGGGAGGGATGGGAGGGGTGAGTGTCAGAGCTGGCCTAGGAAGTGGTCGTGGAGGCAGAGCAGGAGCTTTGGCAGCCCCCCGTGCCCTGCTCTGAGCACTGTGTCCATGTCTGTGCAGTCTGAGGAGGATTTCCTGGAGAGGAGGAGGGAGGTGGAGCGGCTGCTGCGCCGGAACGCTGACTGGATCTGGGACTGGTCCAGCCGGCCCGAGAACATCCCCCCCAAGTGAGTGCTGGCCCAGCCCCTGCCCTGCAGGAGCCTCCTGCAGCTCTGCCTCGCCCAGGCCTGAGCACAGAGCTCTCACTGCTGTGCCTGGGCTCTCCTCCCCAATCCCAGGGAGTTCCTCTTCAAGCACCCCCGGCGCACAGCCACCCTCAGCATGAGGAACACCAGCGTCATGAAGAAGGGCGGGATATTCTCTGCAGAATTCCTGAAGGTTTTCCTGCCATCCCTGCTGCTCTCTCACCTGCTGGCCATTGGACTGGGGTAAGGTTCAATTACAAAACAAAAGGTAGCATTTTTTTACCTGTTCTCTCTCAGGCCTAATTCTGACTCTCAGTTCCCTCTTTGTCCAAGAGAGGAGTAACTGTTCTCCATGAAGGGGGACAGATGGTTATTCAGGAAGTCCTTCCTGCCTGTGGTTTTGCTGGATGGCTCAGGTTTTCCTTTGCTGCTTTCCTTGCTATTTGGGAATTTCTCAAAACAGCCAAGGGGCAGTGAAATGAGCTCTGCACGTTGGAACTGTGTTACACAACACTTGGCTGTGCTGGACATGAGACTGATTGCAAAGGGCAAAAGCAGTGTAATGGATTTTAAAATTCCACTGGCCTCTATTTTAAGATATTTAATATTATTTAAAATTATTTATTTTAAAATTCCCTCCTGGGAGGGATGGGGGACACAAAAAAGGGAAGAACTGGGTTTTTTTTTATGACTTAGGGGTTAGAAATAGCTCCAGGACACAGAGACTGACTCAAGTCTCCCGTGGTCCCTGCGGTGTCCCTGGAATCATTCAGGATAGGGGAGGGCACAGGTTCTCTTCCTGCACAAAGTCAAGGTCTTGGCCAGGTAATCCTTTAAAAGTAACATCAAACCCACTCAGTCCTTCCAAAACGAACGTGTAGCTGCCAGAGACAGTGAAAGCCCAATGGGTTTCCTTGCAAACACCAGAGTAGGGGGAGTGCCCTGTCCTGGAGCTGGGCAGCCCTACAGGCCAGGGTCAGGCTGAGCTCCAGAGCTTTTCCTGTGGCTGGGAGTGCTGCCCCTGCTGGGGAGTGTTCCTGCTGTGCTGTGTGTGTGTGTGTTGAGGTGGCTGCAGCCCTTGCTGACCCCACCGTGTGTCGCCACCCCGCAGGATTTACATCGGGAGGCGCCTGACGACCACGGCTTCCAGCAGCACATTTTAGGGCACCCGGGATGCTGGGATCGGAGCAGAGCAGACTCACCTGGAGCACAGGAGGTGCAGAGCCGGGAGGGGGAGCTGGGCGTGGCGCCGTCGTCGTCGTGTGTGTCCTGTCCGTGTCTGTTTTAGTTTAGTCTAACGAGTGGGAAGGGCTCCCGTGTCACATAGAGCCGCCTGGATCAATCCCTTCTGATCAACCCCTGCAGCACGTGGCAGATGCTGTAACTCCCTTAGTGCTTTGTAGTGAAGTACCTGAGAATTAGAGCTACTCAGTGTTTCAATCAATCCCAGCTTTAACCAGCCCTTGTGAGGAGTGAGTGTCCATCCGTCCTGCTCGTCCAGTGCCTGTGGGTGGGAATGTTGTCACTGCTCCTGCAGTCCTGACAGGGAGGCGTCAGCCCAAACAACGTGTGGCCTTATGGACTGATACGGGAATTCTGAGGAGCTGTTCCCTGCCCTGGGGCAGCTTCTCCTCAGGTAGATGTTGCTTAGTTCACTTTGGTGTGAGGTGTGACATGTCGAGACACAGAGGGAGGAGATGAGCACATGGGTAAAACTCCATCAGTTTGTCCTAGTTCAGAGGTAGAATTTGGATTTAGTGCCTAATAAAGAGCTGCTTTTGCCAGGACATTTATTTAACCCCATCACTAGGAGTTCTCAGCTGTACCTACCGCAGGCTGTTGCTTCACGGGCTTTATCTGTCAAGTAGCAAATCTGCACCCGACACCCCAGCCCTGGGCAACGTTCCCAGGTGGCTTCTCCTTGGTTTTTACTGATGCAATGCCTTTTCCTTCAGTGATTTTACTGTATTTAATGAGAAAATGAATGTTTGCCAAAATACCATGTTTTATATATTTAAATAAAAAGGTTCCTGGTGAACTCGGAGTGTCCTTGTTCCTTTTCCTCCAGCAGTGGTTGGAAGGGGCTGCCAAGGCTCGTTGCCTCCAGCCACATTTCAGAGCTGACACAAACCCCAGAAGTCGCTGCAGGAACAGCCTCACACGGGTCTCACTCGAGGCCCTGCTCTCTGCAGGTACCAGGTACCCCCAGGGCCCACCGTGTGGGCTCCTCCCTGCTCAGCAGAGAGCTCAGCAGTACTCACACATCTCATGCTCACTCCTCCTTCATTTAGCCTGGCTTTAATTAGCAATTTCATGCGGGATTATCAGTGAGGGGCTGAGCCCATGTCCTGGGTCTGCAGTGGGTGAAGGGAGTTCCAAGGGCTGACACACCACCCCAGACTGGGCTGGGCTGGAAGGGACCTTAAAGCCCATCCACTTCCAATCCCCTGCCCTGGGCAGGGACACCTCCTACTAGACCAGGCTGCTCACGAGGCAGCAATTCTGCCAAAGTGACAGGAAAGTCTGGCTTAAGGTAAAAGGATAAAAATTCCATGAACAGTCAAAGACTATTGAACTGGAAGCAAATAGAATTGGAACAGGAGATTCCATCATGTCCTCCTTCCCTTTATTCATATCCCACTTGTATTTGCTCAGGAAACAGACCCAGCCCAGCCTGCACTGCTGTGCCCCGGGGCAGGGGGAGCAGCCCCGGCCCCTCCACCCCCCCCAGCCCCGCTGGAAATGCAGCCACGCTTGGCCCAGCGGGCCCATTCCCTCACGCTGTCAAAACACAGGGAGCACGGCCAGGTAAACATTTAAAATTTATTAAACTTTTTGGTCAAAAGAACTGAACAATTATGTACAACCCCACGGATCGGCTCGAGCAGGCGTTGGGAAGGCGGGCGGATTGACGGCTCAGCCCCCCCGGCTCCACAGCTCAGGAGCTCCAAAGGGTCACAACCAACAACAGTTTAGGACTGAGTGAACTGAACCTTTCTTTGTAGGACCTCAGGGTTTGGCCTTCCCACCTTCCTGGGGCCCACTGGCTCGGGGGGCGGTTCCAGGAGGGGCAGGACAGCCACGGTTCGCTCTCGGGAGCATCACACACCTTCCTTCCAGGGCAAACGGAGTGTAAACCACCCCGGGGCTTCCTGGGGGATGCTGGGGGCTCTGGGAAGGCGTTCCCAGGCTGCAGGCACATGGCAGAGGGCAGGCGCTGGCCGCTCGTCCGGGGCAGGGGATGTGATTTAGGCCTCTTTGGAAGAAAGAAAACAAAAAAGAAAAAGTACCTAAGGCTTAAAACAAGTCGGGCAGGAGAGTCCCAGCAGCAGCCGTGGTGACAGCTGTGGCTCGGGGTGTCCAACATCTGCCCCAGGCACAACCCAGGGCCCGGTCTGGAACTGCAGGGGACACACAGGGGACTGTGCCAAACACGTAAAATAAACTGTTCCCTTCGTGACAAGTACTAAAAAGGTTAAAAACCATAATGCACGTCAGGTCTGCCTCTGGCCGGGGGGGGGACACGCCCCACAGAAGCTGCATTTTTGTCCTCAGGGCAGAGAAGGTGCCGATGTTTTGGTTCCCTCCGTGCAAGGCTGACACTAGGTTAAGGCTGTGGATGTTTCTAGGACCCTTTCCATCTCCTACTCGGCACACACAGAGCCTCTGACAACAAATCCAGTGCAACTCCAACTCTATGACAATGCCATGGAAATTCTAAATTTCGAATCTGAAATACTACACAAAAAAGTTCGTATTAGTCTGCCAAAAACTCGGTGTTTTGGGGCAAACCCTGTCAGAGGTGCCACCAGGACTGCTCTGCACCAGCTCAGGACATGCAATACAAAAAGAAGACTGAATACATCCCTTCAGCTTTAAAAACACGTTTGATAGGCTGTTATTTATTAAGTGGTTTACACCGGAAGGTGTGGTTATAGATACAGTTGGTGAGTAAATAGTCATGGACACCTGCCTAGAACCCAACTCAAGCCCTGCCTAAGTGCTCCAAGGTCAGACCCTGCGCTGGCTCCAGGCCTGAGGAATGTGTACAGGCATCAAGCACAAGAAATGTTCTGAAAGGCCCAAATATTACAGCAGAGAGCGAGAGAGAGAAATTACACTTTTATGACAACCTTTTCTTCTCAGGTGTTAAACTTTTTGGTCTATAAACTGGAAAGGAAGGCTCAGACGTCAATAAATACATTTGTTTTGAGTGTTGGCCTCACTGAGCAGTGTCCACCAATTCTGCCTGGGGAGGCTCCTCCCCGAGAGCCGCCGGGTGCTCCCCCACCGAAGGCAGAACCACTCCAGGGACTCAAAGCCAGGCCAGATCCTCTCCGTTAGCTCAAGGGAAGTGAGTGCATCAATGTTCTTCACTGGTAGGACAACAAGGCCTTCTGTTACAGATAAACAACTGAGCTGAACTATGTGAGACGAGACTCTGTCCACAGGCAGCCATCCCTAGTTAACCTTGTCCTGGAATAAATACAAGTTATTGGTGGCAGCTACAGCGATCAAGTTCTCCGTGGGATGCCATGCTGTGTGCAGAATCTTCTTGTTGAAGTCCAGACTGTCAACACTTATTTCATCCTTCTTCCTCTTCCCCCCTGTGCACACTTTGCGTGGCTTTAGGATGGCACGGGATTTGCTGCTCTCCCTGGAGGCCTCCAGAGTGGTGTCCCGGCGTGTGTTCCGGTCAAACATCCTGAAGAAGTTGTTGTAAGATCCAGTCATGATGGTACTGGTGAAGGGCAGAAAAAGGCAGATCTCGTCAGGTCTCCAGAAATAAACCACTCCCCCGTCTCTTGTACATGAGGTGACTGTCAGGCCATGCTCATGACCAGTCCATTACACCCCATTCCTCCCCGATGGACACCCTGGCTCAATTCCCCTGGGACTGCTCCCACTGCATCACTTTCTCTTCCAGGTGTTCTCCAGGCTTCCCCATCCTGCCACTGGCACTTGGCTGCAGTTTAATGCTTTGGTCATCTCTACAGGAGCAAAGCAGGTTTTCCTGGGGCTACTTCATCCCTTTATCCTGTGGCAACAAAAGCCACAGACTGGTTTGGGTTGGAAGGGACGCCAAAGCCCACCCAGTGCCACCTGCAGCCCCACGTTCAGAGCAGGCACCGTGGAACCCCAGCTGCTGAGGCCCCCAGGCCCTGCCCTCACCTGTCGGGCCCGTTCCAGCAGCACTCGAACTTGTCGAAGATGCAGTCGTTCTCGTAGAGGGAGCACAGCTTGCTGCGCAGGTACTCGTGCACCTGGGGACACGCAAACGGCTTGGACACAGACATGGGGGAAGGGGGAACGGGGCTATTTTAGAAGAGGGGAACACTGTACCTGGTAGGTCTCCACAGGCCTGTTCTCCATGTTGAGGTCCCACACCTTGACAGACAGGTAGTCCCTTGTCATCATGTATCGTCCGTTGTGGCTGAATTTCACATCAGATATCGAAGATATTATTTCTGAAAAAAATGACCTGCTGCTAGGATCTTCAGGTTCCTCAAAAACTGCAGAGAGAAGACACAGTTCCAGGTGAAACCAACACCAGGGTTTACAGCTTCCAACGTTTTTCAGTATGGGAAAATTTTAAATGAATAGTTGCTTTCTGAAGAAAGTTGCTGTTAGATACTTTTCAGAAATAAGCTTTCTTTAAGCAATGTTGTGCTTAGGTCATCAGGCTGTCAGACGTCCACCTCCAACACTAAACTGGAGCACAGCCCCAGCAAAGCACAACTCACAGGTCTTGGGGATCAGAGGAAAAAGGTTAAAACCAGCAAATGGGTACAGCAAACACACCCCACCTGCACATCCTATGGAAGAGCAGCAGATGGGAACTGCAGAGTTCCAAACACAAGGAGAGTGTGGACAAATGTTCCCTTTAGATCTGAACCAATGCTATACTAAAGACCCCACTGAACTGTGACCAGCTATGCACAGAACACAGTTTGTGTGGGTTCAGACAGCAGATCAAGACATGTGTTGTTTCAATCCAAGAGTCAGTCTCTGGAACCAGCAATTCCTGACCCAGGTTACCCAGAACTTGCTCTTTTTTGACAGACCCCTTTTAACAGGAGGTGACTCAGTCACAAGCAGCTAAACATAAAGCACTTTTAAGTGATTTAACGCAACGCTGAACCGAATCAATGAAGCGGCCTCATGTTCTCCACTTCCCATTGCACAAATATTTCCTTGCAGCACCAAGAAACCCTGTCTGCACTGCAGGAAGCTAACCTGGAACTGCCAGTGTGGCAGGTACCCACAGGGCTGTGAGCACTGCTAAACCACAGCTCTTAGAGAAGGGAACACACGGCTGGGTACAGGGCAGCAAACAGGGATTCTTAGGACTTGCACAGCAACGCTGTCCTTCCTCACCTACAGGAGTTTTCATGGAGTGATCCATGGAGCATTCACCTTGCACCCCTGGACAGTGACAGAGTGTATTCCTAAGGACTAATCCTATCCTAGGAGCTGCACTGCTCACAAGGGGAAGGGATGCTGGTGACATGAGCCCCAGTTCCTAACACAGAAAAGTGGATGGACTGCCCTGAACTGGCCTGTGGTGAGCAGATACCTTGAGAGGCACCAAGCCCGAGCGTGGCCAGCAGACGGGTGTCCCTGGTGCCCACAGACCTTGTTCCCATCAGTTTACGGGGCATGAAGAGGAGCAGAGCGAGGTGAGCCGTGCCCCCCAGCCCCCTGGTGGGAGGTGGCCCAGAGCAGGCCAAGGCCCACGTGTCCCCCGGCCCTGTGGTGGCACTCACACTTGGAGTGGCGGTCGCAGAGCGCCGAGGAGCGCATGTCGCACAGGCGGATGGTGCCCTTGCTGCTGCTGTACACGAACACGTTGCACTGCTGCGGGTGGAACTCGGCCGCCGTGATCACCTCCGTCAGCTCCTCCATGTTGGCAGGCTTGATGTCCACGATGTCTGGCACGGCTGGTAAAGGCAGGCAACGGCTCATGTTCGACCCTTCCGCCAGGGAACCACTGGCAGCTGTTAGGAATGCCAGGAGGGAAACCTGGCAGGAGGTCTGAGCTCTGCCGGGGGCAAGGCACACTAAGTAAAGTGGAGCCTGGAGGAGTCTGGATTTGACAAACCACAGAATCCCAGAATGGTTTGCGTTGAAGGGGGACTGCATTACTCCAAGCCCTGTCCAACCTGGCCTTGGACACTTCCATGGACAGGGCTCCCACAGCTTCTCTGGGTAAGCTGTGCCAGGGCCTGCCCACCCTCACAGGGAGGAATCTCTTCCCAATATCCCATCTCTCCCTGCCCTCTGGCAGTGGGAAGCCATTCCCCTTTGGTCTGTCACTACACACTACTGTAAAAAGTCCCTCTCCATCTTTCTCCACCTGGAATCTATAACTGCTGGACAACTTTAGACTCCTGGAATCACAGCATATCCCACAAGGATCATCAAAGTCCAACAAGTCCTCTCAAGCTCCCTTCTTAATGCTTCCTACTGAACACCAAACAAGCTTCACCTATTTACCTAAAACTTTAGAAAACTTGACCTATTCAGGAGCCATTACTTCTGCAACTTCTGTTTTACTGCAGATTTGTCTATGTAAAACACTGTTAGTTTTGGATACACAGGTTTGCAAAATGATCTGAAAATTCTTTCTGCAGAGATCATGTGACCTGAAAAAAATAGTGATATTTAGTTTCTTTAAGAGAAGCGTCACTTTGTTAAGAAACCTTAAGCTTTGGAAAGAAGTAACACAGTAACAAAGGATCTACTTTTCAAATCTTGCAACTCCTAAATTTAAGTTGACCTCATCAAATTAAGGATGCTCCCACGGTTCCTCCTCAATTTCTCTTTAGAAAAGACTCTCTGGTATTTTCCTGATGGTTTTCCATTGGAAGCATGCTTGCCCTCAGGAATGACTGAGCATCCCAAGGCCTGCTGTCACTGCCTTACACCTCCACACTTTAAAGTGCTGTTTGAGCCCCCGGAATCAAACACCCACTCTAATTAGTGCCATGACAGTGATTCTCACACACAGCCGCCTGAGCTGCACCAGGTGTGCAGAGCAGACTCAAAAGGATACTGAAACTCCTGTTGGTGATTTCCAAGTGCCAGAGGTTGATGCGGAGGTCGTCTGCAGACAGGTACGTGGCGTAGTCGCTGTTGACCGAGATGGAGTTGATGTGGTAGGTGTGCGCGTTGGCGAATATCCGGCGCGGGCTCGCCTCCACCATCAGGTCCATGGGCTTCAGGGTTGGCACCTGCACGGCACAAACGGCACTCACTGGGCAGAGAACTCATTCCTCAGTCTCAGGAGATTGATGAGAGTCACAGAATCAGTCAGGTTAGAGAAGCCCTTCAAGTCCACTCCCCCAGCACTGCCAAGGCCACCACTGACCGTGTCCCCATGTCCCGCATCCACATGGCTTTGAAATCCCTCCAGGGATGGGGACTCCACCCCTGCCCTGGGCAGCTGTGCCAGGGCTGGACAGCCCTTTCCAGGAAGGAATATCCCAATATCCACCCTGTCCCTGCCCTGTCCCAGCCTGAGGCTGTTCCCTCTGCTCCTGTCCCTGTTCCCTGGGAGCAGAGCCTGACCCCCCCTGGCTCTCTCCTCCTGGCAGGGACTTGCAGAGCCAGAAGGTCCCCCCTGAGCCTCCTTTTCTCCAGGCTGAGCCCGTCCAGCTCCCTCAGCCCCTCCTGCTGCTCCAGCCCCTTCCATGGACAGGCTCCAGCCCACCTGGGCACACCTGGGCTCATGTCCAGTCACTGTCACCAGCACCTTCAGGGCCCTTCCCAGCCTTCCAGCCCCTCTGCCCCAGCCTGGAGTGTTCCAAGGGATTGTGCAGGACTCAGCACTTGCCCCTGCTGTCCCTCACCCCACTGGACTCAGCCCATCAATCCCATGGATCCAGCCTGTCCAGATCCCCCTGCAGAGCCTTCCTGCCCTCCAGCAGATCAATATCCCACCCCACGTGGTCTCCTCTGTTCAGGTCATCAATAAAGATCTGAAACACAACTGGCCCCAATACTGAGCCCTATGAACCCCACAGGTGTGTTTAATTAATTGATGGCAATTAGTTAATTGCACACCACAGATTTCTGTATTGATTTAGTGACTAAACACTTCTGAAATCCACCGAGCAAGAAAAATAATGAAAGAGCGTATGGATGCTGACTTTGGGTACTGCCAACAGAAAACTTCAGGCACTGCCTTCTGCATCAGTCACCTGTCAAACCCAGCCCTTTGTGCTTCACCCACAGGACAAGGGGTGTGTTTGTAACAACAGCTGAAGGTTAGAGAAAACAAGCCCTGAGAAATGCCCCCTGATCTCAGAGGGGTGCTCAGGAAATTGGCAGCAACCTTTCCCACAGAAATCCTCAATTTGCTCATGAACAGTCAGCATGAATTCAGGGATATGGGGATGTCCTGCTGCCACAGCCAGGTGAGCTCAAGGTGCCAGGGCTGGCAGGGCCAGGCCTGAGCTGCCCTCGAGCTCCTCCTCAGTGCCCAGCACTGAGCAGGGAAGGGTGGCCTGAGCTGTCCCAGCACAGCACCAACTGGCACCATGCAGCTAAGGACCAGGTCTGACAGTGCCCAGGAAAACCTGTCTTCCTGGAGCAAGGAACAAATCCATCCCAGAGCTCCCTCATTGCTTTCCCTGGGTTTGTATCTCCCAGGCTGTTTACATCCAACTAATGATTACAATTAATCCATTACTTTTTATCAGGCCATGTCCTATCTCACCACACAAGCGCTCCCAGACTGGCTGTGACATCATAGGGGCACTAATGGGAAAACCCACAAATGGTACTTGAAAATGCCATGGTCTCTGTGCAAAGTGCTGCTTCTCCTCCACGTCCCCTTCTTCATAAGATATGGGGACTGTATTTCTGTAACAAAACATGCCACCAAAGCCCCCAGGGCCAAGGTATGCTCTGGCTCTCTAAATCCCGAGCATTTATCACCTGGAGGTAGCTCGAGGTGAGGCTTTTCCTCCTCCCAGCTGTTGCTCAGACTTGGCTCCCTCCACCATCCCTTCCCCAGGCTGCCAGGGCTGCAGCTCAGCCCACCCCTCCTGTCCCAGAGAAGCAGCAAGTTCCCAAGAGTGACTACAAGTGCAGGGGTGGCCCTGGCTCTGCGGGCAGCCAGAGCCTCAGTTCTGTTCTGTTTATGGCAACAGCAACATAAAACCCCAACCCCACGTGTTTCATTTCCTGAGCTCCTGCTCTGAGGGATCCCAAGTGTGGAGCCCTGACCACTACAGCACAATGTCCAAGACTATTCCAGTGCTCTTTAGGTTATCTGAATACTCCAACTCTGCCTCTAACAAACACACCTTCTACCCAGTCATGGAATATCCAGCACCCTGTTCCAACTTTTGAGTTCTCCTAGAAATACAATATTTTAATCATGAAAGTTTCCCTCCAGCTTTCCAGAGGAACCTTATTTAATAGTTGTTGTGTATAAAAAAAAGGAAGTCTCTCCATTTTTTCTGAAGTTTTCAACAACCCTGACCCAGACATCATTTTCACCCTGCACATTTGGGAGCACAAAGGTAGAGAAGTACATGCAAAAAGATATGTAAAGTCAGAGACGTACCCGTAGTTCTTTGATTCTGACAGGATCCCTAAGTCTTCCATCTTCATCTTTTAAATTATAACCTTCGGCTCTTTTATCCCTTTCACTTATTTTCCATAATTTAATAGTTTTATCTAAAACCAAAAATTCACATGCTTGAGAATGAGTTCAATTCAAAATAAAATCCCTAAATAGGGAGTGAGCAGAGTGGACATTATCGACTGTCTGTGTTTCCACTGCTTGCAGCAGAAAGGAGCCTGACAGAGTTCTTTACCCTGATGGAGCTCTTTATTCCCAATGGGATGTGCAGCTTGCATAAAATCCAAAGTTCTGCCTGTGCCTCCCACTCACCCAAAGGACCCTTCACAGGGGAGTTTCACACACCAATTACCCAAACTCCCCACTAAGCCCTGTAAGATTATCTGAAGTATATTAACAGACCAATGCTAGGGACAAAACCCAACAAATCCATGGATTCCTCACACTAACTGTCCTAAAGGAAACCAGGTTTGTCCCAGGTGCCTGCTCAGAGCCAGCCACAGGCAGAGAAGAAGACCTGCCCCGTTATTTAGGGTTCCAAAGGAATGCACTTCCCAGGTCTAACTAAAGGAAGCGTTCCAAGTGCAGGTAGTGAGTACACCCGTGACTGAGATCCTTGGCTAACTGGAACCAAATCTCTCCTCCCCAAACTCCTGCAGAGCCTTGAAGCATGTAAGATGACAAAGTTTAAAGAATGGTTTAAGTTTACGAAGGCTGATATCAAAGTAAATGATTCTAATTTCAAAGTCCAGCTGAAGGAAGTTGCTCCTGCTTTTAAAATTTCATCGTGACCTCACAAAGTAATTTAAATACAGGGCAAAAAGTCTTCCAAACTCTTAGGAACAAGCATGTTCCTCTAACAATAAGAGCAAGTTTTTCCATATTGTAGTTTAGGTTGGAAAAGACCTTTAAGATCATGGAGTCCAACTGTTCCCTCAGCACTAACCCGTGTCCCCAGTTCTACATTTCCATTTACAGATGCTCCAGGATGCACCAAAACAAAATGGACCCAATACACAGACCTCACACCCAACATTACAATCACACCATATTTTGCACATAAAGACATTAAAACACTTCAAAACAACCCCAAGTGGGTCACAGGTGAGACAATACACCAATGACAAAGTCCTTCGTGCGAAAAGAAAGGGTCCTTACCATTTGTAGACAGCAGGAAGTGAGCAGCATTCTGTTGTGGTAACCACCTAATTTTATTAATTTTTTCCTCAATTTCTAGACTTTTCAAGTAGTCAAACTCAGGCTCGTGACTCTGGAAGGTACTGTAAACATTATATTCTCCCCGAGAGAAAGGACGGCTTTTATTCTGCAAGAAAACAGAGCACTCCTTGAGGCTGATGTCACTGGGTGCTTCAGGCATTGTCCACACACATTAGTGACTAGAAATGGTCCATCACAAAGGCCACTTTCACACAGATCATGGATTTTACACTCTCACTCTGTGATACTTGTACCAGTTTAGCATCACTACAGCGCACACAGCCTTCCCCTTTCAAAATGCAGCTTTATCTGTAAGTGTCTGCGCACCCTTCAGGCTTTGCTATCCTGGTCTGTGGATGTGGAGCAAGGAACAGAGAGCAAAGGTCCAAGTGTCCAACAGATTTGAGGCAACTCATCATCAGGCTTTTCAAGTCAGTTACTGCTTGCTAGTGGCTCATGCTGGAGAACAGCCCCACTGGTGGTGAGCTGTCCCCTGCAATGTCTCACAAGAATGGAGCTTCCACACTTCCTCAGTGTGGAATTTCAGTTACTTCTGAGACTTTGTACCATTCACTGCCTAGAGGTCAGTTGACTTGTAAGAATTTTGGACAGGATCCTCTCCACGGACCCCTGGAGTGAGCTGCCTTTGCCAGCACTGGTGCTTTCCCCCCCCACTCACACATCAGGTTGGAGTAACTGGCTGTGCGCAAGTGAAATCCCATAATTTGTGCCCAGGACATGATGCACAGCATTCCAGTGTGCCTTCCCAAATCCAAGTGTCTGGGGAATTGTATAACCACCCTAAGCTGTCACTAACCTGGTTAACCTAGTCTTAAATCCACACTGGGTAAAAATATTGTTGTTAGATTTAAGGATTAAACACTTACTTTGGATTTTTCCTGCACTTTTGCATATGACAAGAGAAATGTCCCTCAGGCCCAACTCTCCCCCTTTCCATGTGTTCCCAAGGAGGCAGCTGAATATTCCTGTGTGACCTGGGGTTTGGTTTTCCCCACCCTCTGAGGAAGTGACATGCCAGGTGGGTTTTGCTTTATGGAACCAGGAGCTCTGGCAGCTGAGAGCCACCCCAGAGCAGTCCCACTCCACTCAGCACCACTCCCGAGCAGGGGGCACCTCTGACCTTCTCCCTGGGCCTTAGTTAAGTCTGTACCCAGAGTAAATGATGAATGAGCCCGGAGCTGTCTGGGTGCAGCCGGGTAACATTTCAGCACAGTTTTCATTTCACTGCCTCCAGAGCCCTCCCAGTACAACCAGTACAGCTCCTCTGGGAAAAGGGGTTATGAACAGTACCACAGTGAGCATGAAAGGCAGAATACTGGCCAAGTGTCTATTAACTGACCATCATCTGAGCCACACAAGGAAAGCAGAGGGATTCTGCTGGGAAGACCCACAGTACTTGAAGATGTGTAATATACATGCACAAACAAGCTGAATAACATCCCACAGTCCATTTTGGTATTTCTGGTCGAGAAGAAGGCTCAAAACAAAAGGTTCAAACCCTCATCAATTCTTCAAAGGTCAGGATAACCATGTTCTTTGGTGTATGTCAGGTGGAACACTGACTTTTTTATAAAGAGCACAATCCCAGACACAACAATCATTTTTCAGCACTCAGTGCACGTTTCCAACCCCTGCTGCTTCTCTGGGTATCTGAGCTCAGGGATGTGGCTGCAGGATGAAGGCACAGGAACATTCCAGCACTGTCACACAGCTCAGCTCCATGCAGGGACCAGCTGAGGAGCTGTGAACAGCAGGAAGGACGAGCCTCCCACCCTCCCAACTGGAAATGCTCAAGTGTTTCTGGAGAAGTGGCTGTTCCCACTGGTTTTGAGTCACAGGACCCTAAAACAGTTTTTAACCACCTTATCCCATTATCCTTGCAGCTTATTTTATAAACTTTTCTTACAGTCTCTCCAAAGCATTGTGACTTAGCTCAGCCCGATCCAGTGGAGGGTTCAGGAAAAGTCCACAGGCAATTCTGCAAAGTGACACTGAGCACACCAAGTACATACAAAAAACTCACCTGGATTTTTGGGACTTTTTTTTTTTGAAGGGCAGGGGGGAACCCTCACCAAACAAACCTATGGAGTGCAGCACAGGGCACACATTTAGAAACTTGGATAACTTGGGGTTTTCTGAGAAAACTCTGCATTTAAAGCATTTAAACCTCAGGGCATGAACAGGTGAAGTGAGACTGTGCAACTCAAGAACAGTGTAGTAACAGCACTTTTGTTTTTTGAGTCACTGACCTCTTGTTCCCTTTGAAATATAACCACTCTGCCACCTTTGTCTCCTGTTGCAAGAAGATCACCAGAGTAATTAAATTCAACTGTTGAAATTATATCAGCTGTAAAGAGAACAGAAATAGAACAGCACTGTAATGTAGAAAGCAAATCAGGGAGTTTCAAGACTTGAACACAAAACAAACTACAACTTATATTAATGCAATGACACAATTCTTCATTTACATCCCCAAATTAAGCCACATTCCAAAGCTTAACATGATTTTACTGACAAGCTAAAACACTTATGCACATTTCAGTGTAAGCTCTGGGGCCCTTCAGTCACCATGGGTATGCTGATTTAGGAAGCCCACCTGTGTGTTCTGCTGTGGACAGTACCACTGCCATACCCATGGAGACATGCCTGCTCCAAGCTCCCCAAAATGGGAATCCTCTCCTAAGTGGTTCATGTGTGCTGTTCCCTTGCACTGATCCACACCTGAGCTGAGTGCTCATGGAGTTACTTCAGGAGTCTGGAATGGACAGCTCAAAACAGGGAAATAGAAGGGAAATCCTTCCAGTGGAGCTTCCTGAACCAGCTCCATGCAGAAGATCAGGAAGGATACAAGAAACCAGGAAAGCAAAGGAAAAGCCCTCAGGACCCCCAGCTCCAACCACCTGCAGTGCTCTTGGACTGGGCCTTGAGAGTACCCAGAGTTCATCCCACTGCAGCCACAGTTCCAGTCAGGAGGTGGCAATAAAGAATTAATTGCCATTAAATAACCCCCAGCCAAGGGGCAGGAGATAAGGAGCTGGAAATGTCTGTCCCGGGGCTGGGGCAGATGGTAACAAACCCAACAAAGCACTGAGCAAACACTGCTCCTGCCAGGCCTGCTCACATCAAATACTGCATTTATGATGCAGATATCAGAACTCCAAGGTTTGAAGTGTATGACATCAATTAGTTCCAGAGTGTGCAATTGGAGACTCGCTGAAAACCCCTCTCCTGGATTGATTTTGATGTGCTATCTTCAAAATTCCTTTCAGTAATGGCCCAGTCCCACGAGGAAGGTGATTAGAAACCCTAACCAGTATTCTCTCTATATAATTAATTTTTTCATCTTTTATTAACAGATGACCTTAAAAGTTTTCTCCTAGTGTGTCATGATTTACTTTCTTGGATTAAAAAAATATTTAGAACAAATAAACGAAGGAGTAAATCTCATCTTTCTACAAATTTATCCCAGCCTTCAATATCGCATTACCTACCTGCTTCTGGACATGTCTAGTTTTAGAGTCACCTTTCTTCAAAGGAAATTATCACTCAACTCCCAGTTATTACCAATTATACACAGGGATTTCAGGAGACACCATGGAAAAGTAGGACAAAGGAAATAGAAATGAGCTGATGAGGTAAACAACACACACTGAAACAGCCTGTCACCAGCATGCTCTAGGGAACAGGGGAGTGGGGGGGAACAGCAGAAGAAAAACAGAAAATACTGGAAGGAAGTTTCTCCAAGTTAAAAAATTCGGAATATGAAGAATCACCTTTTATATATAAAACAAGTACAGTGCTATTAAAAAAGTATTAAGTAAAATCAGTTTGCCCTCTAGGTGTGTTTAACGGAAGCAGATCAGTCCCCAAGTCATTCCCACCACTGCCCTCAGCACTCTACCACCTCAAAGCATGTAAAATAAAAAAAAAATAAAAATACAAGACTAGAAGAAAAGCCCAGAATGAATTCCAAACCATCACTCTATTCTGCTCGACACTTCACCCACCTACACCTGCTCTTTACTTCCAAGGCAGCTTAGAACTTAGGAAAGAACAAAGCAGGTTCTTCATCACCATTTTAACTTTGGGATTTTAAAAGGTTTTTATTAATTCTTTTTTACATATACAAGCACCAATGTTATTTCCCTGCCTTATTTTCGGCTTTTTCTCCACACCAACAAAATAACTCCAGTGAAATGCAGGAAAGGGTGAGCACACCCAAACATTGTGATGTTTGCTCACAGACAGCTCCCCAAGGCTGTTCTCAGGTACAGACACCCTGGGGAGGTTTGTCCAAGTTCCCTCCAGCTGTTCCCGTGGGGCTGGGACTGTGCTCTGGAAGTATCCATGGAAATCCTCCTCCTGTACCTATGGAGAGCAGCAAGCCCTGTGGCTTTACAGTAAGATATTAGGCTGGCAATATTTCTTTCCAGACATGAAAAATTCATGTTTAACCTCACTTCTGAAAATGAGTTCCACCGCAGTTACACTCTGCATCCAGAGGAGAAACTCTGAGTTGGTTTCAAATGTGGTGTAATAAAGGATTACTGACAACTACATTGTGACTGTAGCATCCCCAAATTAAAGAGCACTGAGGGCTGCCGTGGGTTGGAAAAACCCTCTGGACACATCAGAAGGCTACTAATACCCATTTCCATAGGAATGTGGTAGAGCCCATTCCCTGGCTCAGGACAGTGCTGTGAGCCCCGAGTGATGTGGTCAAGTCCAGTGTGAGTGCTCTGAGCCCTTCACCATTCCCTTGAGTCTGACCCTCCCTACAACAACCCCTGGCAGAATCCTGGCAAGTTTAGAACCTCCAGAGCCCCCTGGGCTGGCTCTGCTCAGGGTAAAGGGGGGCAGGATGGCAGAGACCAGCTTATTAGGATTTGGAGATGACAGCAAGCTCATACCTGCAAACTAACTGAACGCCCCCAGAATTCCTTCTAGGATTCCTGACACCGGTATCAGCACCTGGGCTCTGTTTGAGGTAATGGAGAATGCAAAGACATCCACACCAGCTACATTAGGGGCCTAAAATTAGCTCCTGTGAAGTTTTCCTCTCTAAGCTGGCTATGCATTGCTGCTCCAGTTAAAATCCAAACCTGAAAACATGGAATTACTTCACGGCTCACCCAGGAGAGAAGGAATTTGCAGCTGCAGCTCGTGCTCAGGACTAACATGAGACACAAGGAGCAGCAGCTCCTCTCATCCTTCTGAGCTGTTGAAAGCCTTTTGCCAAGAGCCCTCTCCTCTCTTACTGAGCAAAGAACCACTCCCGACCCTCTAACATCATCTACAAAGGAGGCTGCTCCAGCTTCCAGGGGATTTTGAGTTAGAATCTTCCAAGTATGTAATGGACAATGCACCACTTCATGTTCAGCACACAAACAGTGCACATCTGCAGATCTGGCTCCTGTCCCACCTCTTGAAAAGGAGTTTTGATACACAGCCCCTTTTCCATGATCTGTCCTAGAGATCCAGAGCACAGGCTGCTCTAAGGCTGAGGGGACTCTCTGGAGAGGCTCATGCTTTGGGAGGAAATGGCTGGATTGGAAGGCAGATGGCTGGCACTGACTGTGAGGGACACTGCCAGTGGGCATGAAGCACAGAGACTATTTCTGTGCCTGCAACAAGCTCCAAGGTGACACACCTTTCACCCAATGCCTTGTTATCCTACAGCACTGGAATTATGCCATGGACAAAGCTGTGGGAGACACTCTCCTGCTCTCCTGCAGTGGATGAGAACGAAGCAGAGCACGTCGGTGGAGACACTGGAATATCTCTGGGCTGTGTGACATGACACAAGGAGGAGAACAGGCAGTGACAACAGATCATTCTGAGGGACCACAGGTGACAAATGGGGGCAGTCAGAAACTGCAAGGATCTGCTCCCTCCCTCCTGTACTTGTCACTGACTTGCTTTCAGGTGAGTGAGGGTTCTCCACACTGTGGCTGCCAGGACAGTGAGTGGGACAGAGTGATGTTACCCTGCAGCAGGGATGGACTCAGACTGGTATTGCTGCTACTGCTCCTAAAATATGTCCTAAAATACTGATTTTTAACAGTTGAGAGAAATGAGAATTGTACTGAAACGTGAACTGAACTTCACAGCTACCAATAACCAACCAACAATCTATATGTACATAGAAGTTACTCAAAATCACCTGTTTTTCAGAATATGTCACTTTCTATACTCAATTTTTACATTTCCACTTTTAAGATTTTAGAATAAACCCAAAGGGGTATAGTTTTGCTCAGATCAAACTTCTCCCAACTTACACTGCTGAACACTCTGCCAACCTAAAATATCCAATAAGGTCTAACAATGTTTCATGCCCTAACAGGCAATCCACTTGCAACATGGCTTGAATTGCCCTTAAGAACCCAGTAGGGTTTAACTGAGTCCAAAATCACACTGCTTTTGGGACTAACTGAAGTCACTGAACAGACCTGAGGTCTCACATGAGCAGGAGCAGGGCACCCTGGCTGCTCCTCAGCAGCACAGCCACCTGCCTGGAAGCAGAAGCTGGCCGAGGTCAGAGCTGCTGCTGCTGCTGCTGCTGCCAGGCTGTGGCAAACTCCAAAAGGCTTGTTTGGAGTTCTCTGGGACATCCTGCCAGCTCCTGTGTGTCCTGCATGTCTGGAGCAGAGCCACCTGGCTCCTCTGGGCAGTGCACAGGCCATTCTGCTCCAAGTGCTGGAACACACAGGGGAAACACAAGGTGCCAAACTGTTCCCAAGGCCTGCTCCAGAGCCTGCCCAGCACAGCCCACACCAAACCCTCCTTTGGGGATGTAGCATCACCTCACAGTTCCATCTCGGAAAAGACAATTAGTGCCCTTCCCTCAATTAGTTAAGGTTGTGTTTTCTTGTCACTGGAACCAGACTGTGACTTGATACTGGAAGTCCTTTAAATTATACCCTCAAACACTGTCTCCAATGAATTTGGAGCGCAAAGAGGTGCCTGGATGTGTTAGTGCAAAGAAAGCAAGGAAAGCATAAAGGCAGCACAGCAAGCAAAGGGGGCAGTAAAGCCAGAGCTCAGTGAGATAGATGTAAGTGTTCCCTTCCTGCCTGCAGAGCTTGATGTGCCTTCCTTACAAGCCATGAGAAATTAGGGAGGTTGTTTCTAATATTCATGACATAATCCAGTATTCCCTGTGCAAATCTATTGCCTCAGTATTATTTTTTAACCTCTGAAAAAGTAATTCCAGTAAGCTTTCTCTTACTGGAAGTATATTTAATTAATTCATGCTATTGTTAGTTTTTCCCAAGTAGCTCATTGTCATGCTGCTCATTGTACTTGTAGTAGGAGTTCAGAAAGGTGACGGGAGAATCAAATTTTCCTTCTACTTGCAGC
The DNA here is from genome assembly GCA_013401175.1 of Xiphorhynchus elegans. Classification (NCBI taxonomy): domain Eukaryota; kingdom Metazoa; phylum Chordata; class Aves; order Passeriformes; family Dendrocolaptidae; genus Xiphorhynchus; species Xiphorhynchus elegans. The sequence goes on along the minus strand of VZUH01001656.1, from coordinate 125,461 downwards.
TTTCACACCTTCCTGTCCTTTACAAAAAACCTATTTGTCATTTTTGATTAAGCTTTGTCTCAGATGTTAAAACACTCCACAGATGGCCCAAGAATGAGGGTGCACGTGAGAACTGTATCCAAGATTTCCCGGGTGCACCGGCCCCCCCGCCTGCTGCCAAGTGTGTATCACTCATCAGCTGTGCTTCTGAAGCTCCACATTTTCATCAAAATATAATCATGGAATCACACACAGGTTTCAGTTGGAAGGCACCATAAAGCCCACCCAGTGCCATCCCCTGCCCTGGGCAGGGTCACCTTCCACCAGCCCAGGGTGCTTCAAGCCCTGTCCAACCTGGCCTTGGACACTTCCAGGGATCCAGGGGCAGCCACAGCTTCTCTGGGCACCCTGTGCCAGGGCCTGCCCACCCTCACAGGGAAGGATTCCTTCCCAGTATTCCATCTAAACATACTTTCTGTCAGTTTAAAGTCAAGTAATTTAACTTTTCTTGTAGCCTAGTGGTTGCTTAGTCTTTAAGTGCCTTTTAAGCTGTTCTTTAATGTCCCACCTCCCATCTTTCACTAGTGTTGAGGATTTTTTCCCGTTAATTCCCACAAACCTCCAACTCTAGTTTTTTGACAAGGCCCTAACTTCTTTGTGTGTCCGAGTCAGCAGCCAAACAAGGCATTTCAGAACCACTTCTGACTACCTTCAAGGTCTCCACCTGGGCCATAAACTCCTTCTTCCCTTTACAAAAAAGACAGGTATCACTGTCACACCTCCTAGAATGCTGAACTTTTCTGTACTTAAATCCACACGTCCCCTCCTGCCCTTGCAGTTCCCTTAACCCATCATGTGCACATGCCAGAAAAACCACAAAACCCAAACTGTGATCCCATGGTAAAGATCACAGGTGAAAACTCACTGTACATGAGCTGTACATTCTGCACCTCAAAGGAAGCTGACATTACTTACATGACAACTTTTACAAAGTCTGAAGATCACCTGAAGTTTTTTTTACAGCACAGCTATTCACTTGTAAATCTGGGACAGAAACTTCCCAAAGTTCCCTCCTGTTGCATCTCTCAGAAAAAAACACCTTGTCTTTCCACTTCCCACAGTTACTGACGTGTTACTGTACAGTCAGACAGCGGAATTTACTTTCCAGTGCTACAACACCCTGTTGTCTGACACAACTGGAATTCAAAAGAACACTTATTAAATACTTATTAGCTACGGGCTGAGCACATTTTTAAGTAATAGGGTGCTGTGAAACTTGGGGTGAAGACAAACTCTTGGCCCATGAGTTGCATGAAACCATGGGAATAACATGACCTGCCTGAAACGCTGAGCCTGCTTTCTCCAGCTGGAACCCAACTTGCTCAGGGCAAAACGGCTTCAGAAATATTCCCACGGAATGGTTTGGGTTGGAAGGGACCCCAAAGCCCACCCAGTGCCACCCCTGCCATGGGCAGGGACACCTCCCACCAGCCCAGGGTGCTCCAAGCCCCATCCAACCTGGCCTTGGACACTTTCAGGGATCCAGGGGCAGCCACAGCTTCTCTGAGCAACCCTAAGCAAGGGGAGGACAAAGAGACATCTAAATCCCTGCTTATGGCAAACCACTGGTTTTCAAGGCAAAAGCAAACCCAAACCACAGCTTATGGCCATCTTCTGCCCCGCTCCAGCATGAAGGGACACCTCCAGGGATAACCAGTTATTTACAGGGAAAGGAAACACTACACACAGCTCAATAATGGAGTCATTAGTTCCAAATTTTCCAGTTTGTACAGAAAAGAGACAATCTTTAAGCTTGTCAGAACCAGATCTCACAGAGCTGTACCTCTACTGGAACAGTTTTTCTAAAAGCCAGAAATCATGCCAGAATTCCCTTTAAAAACAGTGAGAACAGGCCAGTTAAATTCCTGCACAACACATGAGAACATTTTAAACCACTGATTTGTAATGACAGTTTAAGAGCATTTCTAAATCACTCGTATCTGCAATTGAGAACAGGTTCAGCATTACAGGCCAATATATTTTTATTAGATTGTGGTTGTCTCTGCTCCTGGTGTTTTGCTTTCTGGCAAAGTGCTGAGGTGACTGAGCCACCCCCACCACGGGCTGCTAAAGAAGACTTTGCTGAACTGATGATAGGAAGGGATCTCTCTCTTATCCGGGCTGTCAATACCAGTCACTATCCGGAGAATTTTAAAAAAGAAAAAAAAAAGTGTATTTCTTTGATCTTTAATGGGAGATACAGAATTTCATCCAAAACTGGTCATGGATTAGATGCAGAACATCTGGCCTGAGGAAATCTGGGTATACCTGTACATTATTTAATAAACTGGTTTATGTTTTGCTAGCCAAAAAAAATCCTTCCCAAAACAGAACAGTTTTGAACATGCAGAACAAATTCAACACTGAAACCATGGAAGTGATAAGGTCCCAGGCAGCATTTGTATTGTGTATTTAGAAAGGTCCTTTCTACAGAAAGAGGCAATCCAAGAATCACAAGTTACACAGGCAATCAATGTGGAGTTTGGAACCACGTGGTTTCCACTAACAACACTATTACAACACATCTCAAATTACCTTTGTTTTTAAATTATGCTTGTTGCCATCCTCAATATTAAATGTTTAACTCAACGTGTTTCATCTTCCAGTCCTGCTCCTTGAAGCCAACTAAACTTTTCTGCTTTGGAATATGCACAGTCAATACTTTAGGAACTCCACATTTGGGAAGTGATGGATTTTCCTGCTTTCTGAACACTGTCCTTCCCTTTCCTGACACAGAGCCTATCCAGAGTTCAGGGATCACTCACTGAAGAGAGGGAACGAACACACAAGCCAAAGAGGAGACAATGATTTTCTGTATTAATGACCCAGCCAGGGAAATCCTGGCAGCTGCCAATCTCAAACAGCCACTTGTCACAGCAACACACCTGAGAAACAACTACTCAATATAAAATGTATGTTAGAACTGCACTGTAAAGGAAGTGATGTTTGGGCAAAGCTGCCCAAGTATCAGGCTTTGGGGTTCCAACTACTGAGTGAACCTTCTGTGAGCAAATTTAGCAAGACAGTCTGCATGGAGTAGGTTGGACATGTTGGCATTTTCCTCTACAGAGCTTAAAAACTGAACAAAACTGACAGAAATAGCAAGTTTTCTCTCTCACAAAAACCTACATGAAATCCCAAGGCTGTTCCAAGGCAACAGGTCCCATCAACAAGTTTGGATGTGCAGTTTGGTAAGGGAATATTGAATAAACAGTAATGAGGGAATACGTCCATAACTGGGGCTAAAATCCTATCAGTGCATTTGCACTCTTACTGCATCCTGCAGATTTAAGTTGGGGCAATTATGAGCAAAAAAATTGTGTATTTTCATTACTGAGTTCCAATTCCAAGGCAAAAAGTAAAGGGAGGGGAAAGGCCACAAACCAAAATAAAAACAAGGAGTCACAAAAACAAAATAGTTCTGGTATTCCCACAGGAAAACAAAACTCCAGTACCAATTCTGCAAAACCACAGGTGCTGCACAATTCCTGGAGCCCTCCTGCTCTGCACAAACCCACACTGCTCAGGAACTGCTCCTGGGAAGTGCCCCCAGGAGGCAGGTGCCCCCCCAGCGATTCCTTTGCAACACAGAGAACTGAGTTCTAGTCCAACAGATGACAGAGCCCAAGAAAGAAGGACCA
>VZUH01001656.1:95817-116090 GCA_013401175.1 Xiphorhynchus elegans | reverse complement strand
CGGGCGGCCCGGCCGTGACGTCACCGCCGGCTCCCCTCAGGGGGGGCGGGCCGGGCCGGGCGGGGCGGGCGTGGCGCTGTCCTGGGTCTGTGCCGGTTCTTGGAGTCCCGGGACTCTATCCCGGCTCTGTCCCGGCTCTCTGTGTCCCGGCGGGATCGGGGCACGGGGCACGGCACCGGGAGCGGGACGGGAGGGAGGAGCAGGTGGTGGCGGAGCCGCTCCCCGGGCGGCAGCGGCGGCTCCGGAGGGGCCTTCAGGTGACGGGCCGGGCGGGAGGGATGGAGAGGGGACAACGAGGGGATGGAGGGGGGATTGAGGTGGGATGGAGCTGGGATAGCGCCCGCAGGGGTGAATTGTGGTGATTCCTGACAAACCAGGACGTGCTGGTGATGGGACAAGTGCTGGGACAGGCGATGGGACAGGCGATGGGACACACTCAGCCAGGGTCGGAGTCACAGCCCGGGCCATGGGACTCACACTGTACAGGTGTGGGTCCCACTGCAGCTACAGGTGTGGGTCACTGTGCAGGTACAGGTGTGGGTCCCGCTGCAGGTACAGGTGTGGGTCCCGCTGCAGGTACAGGTGTGGGACACTGTGCAGGTACAGGTGTGGGACACTGTGCAGGTACAGGTGTGGGTCCTACTGCAGGTACAGGTGTGGGACCCCACAGGTACAGGTGTGGGACACTGTGCAGGTACAGGTGTGGGACCCCGCAGGTACAGGTGTGGGTCCCGCTGCAGGTACAGGTGTGGGTCACTGTGCAGGTGCAGGTGTGGGTCACTGTGCAGGTGCAGGTGTGGGACCCCACAGGTACAGGTGTGCACCCACCTATAAAAGTCTTGTTCTACGTGTGTCATAATTGTATGGGTACCCAAAAATATGGAGTATTTCACTACTGGAAATCTAAACTGTATTTATTTTATTTTTAAATGAACTCAGACTTGAAGTTTTTATTTTTGAAGGTTTTATTACTGTGTATTGCTGACAGAGTCATTAAAAATAATTAAGTTTATGCATGCCGTGAGGTGTAGCTGAGCTGCAGACCGAGCCTGGTTCCTGGAAATCTTATTTCAGCCTGAGCTCAGCACTGGCTGCATTCTCTGACAAGAGGGGAGGTTTGGTGTCACACTGCTGGCCTGTGTCTGCCTCAGTTTTGGTGTCAGCTCCTGCTCTTGGATCAGGTTTATGCCTGGAACTTCCACAGATTCTTTAACAAGAAACATAATTTTGAAAGTTAAATAAAAACCCAGCCAAAGCTCAATATTCTTACCTGCTTTTTTGTGTGCGCTGTGTTGGTGAGCTGTGTGTAATGGTGGAGTTGTAAAAATAAATAAAGCTGTTGTCTCTCTCTTGAGTGTGTTTTGGGTGTTTTCAGCCTTCCAGGGAGCGACTGGGATTGCAAAGGAGAGCTGGTGCTCCATGGGTGCAGTCTGTCCATGGGAGCTACAGCCAGGGAATCCAGGGGGGACCAAGGAAAGGGCCCTCCCAGACAGAATGGTTGGAGTCTGCGATACACACTCATTCTTAATTCTTACCTTTGTGTTTCTGGGGGGGGGGGGGGGGGGGGATTTTTTCCTCCTTTTTGTGCACTAGTGTGCTTTTGGAATGAACCAGATGCCTCTACATGCCATAAACTCATATAAATTAATGAGTATGTATGATCTGAGTGAGAATCCAAATGCTGACAAAGGTAAACTGTTTTGAGGATATTCTGCTAATTTGAAATCTGAAGTTAAAATAGCTGATAATTAACTTAGTCTCTTGAAATGGGTATGTGCATTTGTGCATTTTGTAATTTATGCAATTATGAGCAGCATCTTTGTAAAGTGTTATGTTCTTGTGAAGTGTTGTAAAAAAAAAGATTCATATGCAGAATGCACCTGCTGCCATGGATTATATTCAAATAAGAGCTTAATTTAAGTGAAGAAACTCGTGTGTTTAGATGGAATACTGGGAAGGAATTGGTGGCTGGGAGGGTGGGCAGGCCCTGGCACAGGTTGGGCAGAGAAGCTGTGGCTGCCCCTGGATCCCTGGGAGTGTCCAAGGCCAGGTTGGACGGGGCTTGGGGCACCCTGGGGTGGTGGTCTATGATTCTGTCCCAGATTCCAAAGAATGTGTTAACAGAAAAACATCCAGCCCGGTGTGAGCCACTCGGTGTTTTGCAGTTTCTAAACCTGGTTACAGTTTCCTTCCCACCCAGCAGAGCTGCTCCATCCTCTGACCATCCTGGTGCCTCCTCTGGACTCTCCAGCAGCTCCAGGTGCTCCCTGTGCTGTTCCCCAGGGCTGGAGCAGCTCTGCAGGTGGGGTCTCACCTGGAGGCAGAGGGGCACAATCCTTTGGAGGGCTGGGGAAGCTTCCTCTGGAGGACTGGGAAGTTTCCTTTGTAGGGCTGGGGAAGCCTCCTTTGAAGGGCTGGGGAAGTTTCCTCTGGAGTGGTGGGGAAGTTTCCGTGGGAATGCTGGGGAAGCTTCCTCTGGAGGGCTGGGGAAGTTTCCTTTGGAGGGCTGGAGAAGCTTCCTTAGGAGGGCTGGGAAGTTTCCATGGGAGGGCTGGGAATGCTTCCTTTGGAGGGCTGGGAATGCTTCCTTTGGAGGGCTGGGGAAGCTCTCCCTGCTCGGCCCTGGGTGCCCGGGGCTGTTGCGCAAGGGGTGGGACGGGAGTGGGTGTGATGCTTTCGCAGAATTCCCAGAAGTGAGGCACGGAGCGGCTGTTCCCGTTCAGTGGGGCAGTGCCGTGTACTCGAGCGCTGTCCTAAAAGCAAGTGACGTTCTGCTCTTCCCACACTTCGCAAGAAAAGCTCCTGAGAGTGAAGTTTCCACATGAGCCCTGGAAATAGGATCCCCCCGGGTAGCTGCTCCTGCCCCCTCCGTGCTGGGGAGGTGCTGCCAACCCCGCTGCAGTTGTTCCTCGGCGTGTTTTGGGTTCTCTGTTCAGGATTCACAGAGCCCCGAGCTCTGCCCGTGGCCTCTCCCTGCTCCTGCTCTGCAGACAGAGCGTGCTGGAAGGGTAGCTGCAAAAACCACGGGGCACGCTGTGGAAACAGCACTTATCCTAAAGGGAGGTACAGCTGGTGGGCACACGGAGTCAGGTTTCCTAAAGAGATCCAAATCACACGCGTATCACATGCTGATTGACATCAAAACACCTGATTATTCTTAGGTGAGAAGCGCAACAGATTTTGTTTCCCATGGAATTTTTGTCAGCCTTCCAGAGCTTGGAGAAAACCTGTGGTTTGGCAATCAGTGGGTTGCCTTTTTAGCCCTGTATTTGACCATTTTACCTGCATGGTGCATAAACATGTTCTTACCCCTATGATGTAGAGCTGCCTGTGCTGTGCAGCCACCTCTGCCAGCCTGGCCCAGCTGATCCATGACGCTGGAGAGGGTTGCTCTTCCAGGAAGGGCCTTTTTCCTGGCACACTTGATGTGTGTGTTCTGGACAGCTCCCACGAGAGGGATGAGGGCATGTTCCCTGCTGTCTATTTCTGGCTGCAGAGGCACAGTGTGCCCTGTTGGTCACATTTGTTGTCCTGCTTTCCTGGTGGCATTTCCAGGTGTTCCACACAGCTGCCAGAGAGGCCAGAGTGTGAGAAGGGAGGAGTCACAGAGCCCTTTCACAGCCATGGTGAACATACCCTGGGAACGTCACTTTTAGACATCTGAAAGCAGTGATGGTTTTTTTCTCCCAAAATAGAAACAAAAGAAACTCTTTGATAGCTGAATCACCTCCTGACTGAAGAAAGTGTCTGTTCTATTGTGTTCTCCATGCTCTGATCCAGTAATTGCTCTCTGGCTTTATAAGGAAAGATCTTGAGCTCACCCAACACTCCAGGCAACTTCTCCGCACTCTGCGAACACTTCTGCAGAAATCACTTTTTGAGTCATGTCAGAAATGCTGCTGCTTGCAGAGGATCTTGGGAATGGTCCCTCCATCTGCCTGGCTGAGCAGCCACGAGAACTGTGGGAATGGTTTTGCCAGTCACTCAGCCCAAGGCAGGGATCACATCTCCTTTGGTGCAGCACCCCGCTGTTCCACAGAGCAGTGGTTGGTGCTGGCTAAGGTGAGGTTTGGACATTATTCCTGGTTTGCCCCAGTTTGTGGAGATTGGGAAAATAAGGAGTGGCTTTCCCTTTCCTTTTTCTCTCTCGGGCACCTTTAGCATATTGCAGGCAGCTTCGCCAGCCTGGCTGGCAGGAGTTTTGACTAACACTCTCCCCTTCTTATTTTGTCTTGTAATTTCAGTCCACGTGGGCGCAAGGCTGCTGGTTTATTCTGTGTTTGCTGTAGCTCTGCACCACCTCCAGCACATCCTGGCCTCCCTTTCCAGCAGGTTCCTCCTCCTGCATGCAATCCTTCTGCTGTTTGCCTTCATCCCACAGCCTCTGCTTGTGCCTCAGCAGCCAGACCCTTGTCTGAAAGTGAACGACCTGGTTTCTACATGTGCCACTGCCAGCAGTGGCAATGCTCTGTCTATTGTCCCCATCACTCCAGTACAGGCTGTTGGGGCCCTTCACAGGGGTCAGATTTTCAGCTTCTTCCTTCAAAAATAAAGTCCTTCGTCTGGATCCTCTTTCCTGGCTCCTGCTCATGGTGTGACTACAGAAATACTGTGGTTGATGGTGATGGGTAACAATTGCTTTGGATTCTCCTTGGAGGGAGGTTACAACTCAGGCGCATTGGCAACATCCTCTTACACCAATTCTTTGTGGGTTTGCAGCTGGTTTTGTTCTTTCTTCTGATTGATTTGGCTCTTACAAATAATTTTAAGGCATAAAGAACACGCAGTCTGGCTCTGGATGTGCTCTGCTGGAATGTAATAAGGTGGTAATCACTTCAATCAGAGCCACCCTTAATTTTTAGTACTGAGATAGAATCACAGAATCATTTGGGTTGGAAAAGCCATCAGGTAACATCCCTAAAACACCTCCCCTTCATGCCCTTGCCATGCACACTTTTCCATGTCACTGAGCACTGGGATGGGGAGGGGTAGATTGTGGTTTATTTGCCAGAAAGCTGGGAGTTCGGTCTTGTTTCCGATCAGATACATCTCAGTTAAACTCTGAGGTTATTGTTGCCTTTTTCACAAGTTCGTTGTCCTGCTCAGCCCAGTCCCTGCCAGTTTGCTCCAGGGCTGGTTCATGGCATTGCAGAGGTCCCATCTACTTCTTTCCCAATGGGAAGTGCTGTTGGAAGAAACCAGGTGTGCCATTGTAATCCTTCAGGTTAAAATGGGAGCCAATTGTTTTCAATCTTAGTGTAATAAAAACTGAATAACTCTGTGCCTTGCCACATGCTGTGCTGTCTGATTTTGGTTTCTCCCAGTTCCTCCCAGTTTCTCCCAGCTTCCCCCAACATGCAGTGTCTCTCCCCTACACAGGTTTTGTTTTGGGGACAGTCGGTGTCACCTCTCTCTGCCGTGCTGTCCATCCAGAGAGGGCCCTTCATGCTGCTTTCACACCTCTGCAGTGATGAACTATGAACACCTTGCCAAAGTATTCATTTTCCAGTTACCTTTGAAGGGAACTTGTATTATAAATGAATGGAATTGCTCATCGCTGTGCTTCTCTCGGATTAAAGTGAAATTATCTTGATCTCGAGTTGGAGAGCGGCTGTCAGGCACAGCACAGGGTGACTCATATCTGTGACAGCAAGATTTCTGCTCGCTGACACTTCCCTAAATGTCAGAGTCTCATTCCCAGCCCTTGGCAGCTGCTCTGCTCTCCAACTTCAATTAAAACTTCGGAATAATTCCAAACGTTTGTGGGTTTGTCCAGCCTCACCCAGCCTTTAATTGCAACCTGTGCATTTCCCTCTGGAGAAGGAAAGTTCTGAACGTGTCCCAGCAGAGCTGTGAGTCAGTGCCATGGCAAGGTGTGGCTGCAGGGTCTGCACTCCTGGGCTCTGCCTCGGTCCTCACCCGTGGGACAACACTGGGGACACCTAGGGCTCACTCCTCGGCCGTGTCCTTCCCTATGAAACCAGTGTGGATGCTTAAGGTGGGATAGAAAGGAAGGGAAACACTTCTCTTTGCAAAGGAAATGTCTGAATTCTGGTGTGAACACTCCAGTTAGGAAAACACCTGTTTATTTCATAGAATCACAGAATATCCTGTTGGTCAAAGGGACCCACAAGGATCGGGTCCAACCCCTGGCCCTGCCCAGACACCCCAACAATCCCACCCTGTCCCTATCCCATTGTCCAAACCCTCCTGGAGCTCTGACAGCCTCGGAGCTGTGCCCACTGCCCTGGGCAGCCTGGGCAGTGCCCACCACCCTCTGGGGGAAGAGCCTTTCCCTGAGATCCCACCTGACCCTGCCCTGGCACAGCTCCAGCCCTTCCCTGGGTGCTGTCCCTGTCCCCACAGAGCAGAGATCAGTGCCTGCCCCTTGAGAGGAGCTGCAGCCCCCGATGAGTCTCCCCTCAGTTTGGATCAGCTGTGAGGAGAAGCCTCAGACCTGTGTGTGCCATCCACATAAACACAAGAAATGGAATTTCTTCTTGATGCAGCTTTTCTAGTTGGAGGTAGTGAAGGCTTGAGTGAAGACTACTTCTTACCATGCTGATTGCAGGATGAGATTTCAGGAGTATCAAAGGACCAAAGGGCCACACAGGCCAGATTCTTGGCTTAAAAAGAAACAGGATTAACAAGCCCTTCTCCGTTCCTTGCTGGCTGCTGCAGGAACTGCACATCCCTGCAGCAGTGCCTAATGTCCCCCTGAGGTGCTCTGCTTGAAAAATGTTCAGCAGAACTCTTGAACAATGTGAGGCTTTAAGGAGGGTGGCACTGAATAGGACAAGGGGGGGATGCCTCACACTGAAGGAGGGCAGGGTTAGATGGATATTGGGAATGAATTCTTCCCTGTGAGGGTGGGCAGTCCCTGGCACAGGTTGGGCAGAGAAGCTGTGGCTGCCCCTGGATCCCTGGGAGTGTCCAAGGCCAGGTTGGACGGGGCTTGGAGCAACCTGGGCTGGTGGAAGGTGTCCCTGCCCATGGCAGCAGTAGAATGTGATGGGCTTTAAGGTCCCCTCCAACCCAAACCATCCTGGGATGGCTGATTCCATAACTGAAATGTTGAAACTTTTCCACAATCAGGAAAGAGTGCTGCCTACCCTTTGTGCTACAGGGTGATGGTAAATTTGGTTGGCTTCCAGGCAGATCATCCTCTTAAAATGTTTTTTTTTGTGTGTTTTTTTTTTGTTGGTTTGGTTTGGTTTTTCAGTAAGTTTTAAAAGTATATTCAAAATAACAGAAGAGTGTTCCAGCTGCTGTGGGACAGCCCTGGGGTTGTTTCTGCGAGTCCAGCTGTGTGTCCTGCTCAGGCACAGCCAAGGCAGGGATGGGAGGAGGAACAGGGGCTGTCCTGGTTCAGGAGGAGGAACAGGGGCCATCCTGGCTCAGGAGGAGGAACAGGGGCTATCCTGGCTCAGGAGGAGGAACAGGGGCTGTCCTGGCTCAGAAGGAGGAACAGGGGCTATCCTGGCTCAGGAGGAGGAACAGGGGCTATCCTGGCTCAGGAGACCCACAGCTCATCACAGGTTCTGAGCTGCACAGCAGGAGCCCTGCAATGTTCTCCTGCTAGAACGTGGGATATCCCAGATAATCCTGTCACTGGAGTGCTGCTCTGTGGTGGCCACTGGTATTGTTGGTGAGATGTTCCTGCTGAACCTCTCAGCTGAAGGGGGGATGGCTGGATTGTGTCCTGCCGTGCTGACAGGAGCTGGGGCTGTGTCCTCGGGCAGTGGGACAGGATCCAGGGCAAACAGCACCCAGAGAGGGCACACACGTGTGCTGAGGGTCTGGCACAGTCATTTCAGCTGCCCTGTATTCCTTGCATGAGCTTCTGAAGGGTTTGCAGTCGCTTCCCAGATGAGGATTACTGAGGGAAATGGAATATCCTGCTCATAAAGAATGCAAGTTTTATTAGTACTGCAAGTTGTCTCTACCATTAAACTCTTTTAAGCCATAATTGCAAGGTAAAGCCTTTTCCATTGATTCATTTACCTTACAATGCCATAAAAGCTACCAGCAAAGGTATACCCATAAAAAATCCCTATTAATGCTGTTGTTTAGTTGTACCACAAGCCCTGGCTGGTTACCTGGGCAGGCACAGTCCAGAGGCTTGGCTGTGATTGGAGTCACTGGGTTCCAGTTCATCTCTCTTTGCTGGTTTGCTTTGCTGGCACCCTACACTGCAGAGGGGATGTACATTTTAGCTGTACCTTCAACTTAGTGCAGCGCTGCACCACAGACATGGTTAATTATTTTGAACTTTACTTTCTCTCCATCTCTCCAAACCTCTCAATTACTCGTGTGCACAAGTACTGGGTCCCCATCCCAAATTCAGCATTGGGTTCCAGGCGCTCTGGTATAAACTGAAAGAGAAGGTGTTTTCCCTCTAATCAAAGAGAAGTTGTTCTCTCCAGAGGTTCTGAAGACGTGGGAGGCAGGGGGGAGAGCTGAGATTACTAATAAGCCCTACACTGAAGTCTCTTTATGGCAGAAATATTTTTATAGGAAGTCGAGCTGCTTAAAAGTCAGAGCAGGAAAACTTTGAAGTAGGAAGCCACGTGACATGTTTCAGAACATGTGCTGACCTGGGGAAGACGGTGCTTGTAGGGACACCTTGCAGAAACAGTCACAGCAATGAGAGGGGTTTGTCTAGAAACCTGGGAGTGCTGCCTCTGCCTGTGAAATCAGAAGGGAATTACTGTTCCTGCTGGGGAGACAGACTGGTGGGGTTGAAAAAGCTGCAATTTCCCTCCTGGGCTGCAGAAAGCTTCTTGTCATGAGGAACTGGGTGAGTTTAATGCCTCTTTGTGAAGCCACCTGCCTGGAAATGGCTTAGCAGCTCCTGGGGAGGTGGGTGTAGCTCCTGCCCCAGTTCCTTCCAGCCCATGGCTGTTTGCTGGTGCCAGCAGGAGTGTGCTGAGATGTGGGGATGGCAGAACAAAATACCTGCCAGTTCACCAGCCCGAGAGTGCCCAGGGATAGCAGGTCTGGATGAGACAGTGGAGCAGGTCTGGGCAAATCCTTGAACTGCTGGGGGTGAGGTCTGGGAGGGCTGGGCTGTCCATGGGGAGGGGTTGCTGTGTGACTAGATGTGCTGGTGGCTGCTGGTGAGGCTGGGATGTCCTGAGCTCCTGCTGAGGCTCAGAGGGCTGCCCTTGTCCCTGCACCTGTCCCATCCTGCTGCAGTGCTGTGCCCAGCCCCAGCTCCCAGGGATGGGTTATGGGGATTGATGCCTGTCCTTGTCTGGAGCAGCCAGGCTGTGGCAGCGATACCCAAACTGCCGTGTGCACTGACAGGAACAGGGATGGATGCACAGCCCGACGCCTCTGTGCAATCACACGGAAAATGGAGCTGGCTGGGGGCATTAGGACGTAATGCCAACAGATCCCTCCTCATTCAGGGCATTGTCTGGGTGGTTTGGATCAATTCAGTGCAGCTTAGGCTGAATAAATGATGGGCAGCACGGGCCCCAAACTTCCCTTGCACACGACCATTGTCAGTGGGATGATGTGCCATTGCTGCTGTGGGTCCATGGCCATGGCCAGTGGGGTGAGGGACAGCAGCCTTGGGTCACCACACCCCCATGAACCCTCCAGGCTGGGGCAGAGGGGCTGCAAAGCTGGGAAAGGCCCTGGGGTTCTCAGGTTTGTGTGTTGATTCATTTTGAGCTACTCAGCAATTACAAACTCGCATAAATACACCGTTCTCCATCCAGCAAACTGAGCACTGAGGCTGCAGTTTGATTTGCCTGTCACTGACTGTCCATTGGGGTGTGAGCCCGGGGCTCCCTTAGCACTGCTGGGATATTGGGGAAAGCACTGGGTAAAGCATCCAGGTAACTGCAAACACCGAAATTTTGGGAGGACTTTAGCCCTTAGGCTCTCAAATATCCAAATATACAGAGTTTTCCCGAAGCGCCACTTTTAATGTGTTGCAAATATTTGTTTTACTGCAAGGCACAATTGGCACTCAACTATTGTATGTTTCAGTTTGGGTTTTTTGGTCTTGTTTTGGCTTTTTGTTTGTTTGGTTTGCTTGGTTTGGTTTTGTGGGTTGTTTGTTTTGTTTTGTAAAAGACGGGAATGACTTTTTTCCCCCCAGCCCAGGGTGCTCCAAGCCCCGTCCAACCTGGCCTGGGACACTCCAGGGATCCAGGGGCAGCCACAGCTTCTCTGGGTGTGGAAAGAGAAAACGTTTGGAACGGGAAGGAATTTTCAAACACTTTCCAATTTTTACTATTTTTTTTTAAGGCTGCGGTGCTTGAAATGATAAATAACAGATATAGAACCTCCAGCTCTGGGGGAAAAGGCGATGTAATAGCCTTCATTGGAGGGGCTGTTTTGGGTTTTCTGTGACTTCCCATCGCGACTGGAATTGGCAGAAGTCTCGGTTTTTCCGCCTGCAGCGCGTCCCCACTTGGTGGCACCATTGTCCCTTATTACACCAGGCTGACATTCCCCCTTCTGCACAGAAACTGCTTCAACTTTCGGGGCCTCTCGGAAACACATGAATGAAAATAGGAACGAGGAGGATTTTTTTTTAATGACTACAAAATTATGGAGATTTACCCTAATGGGTGGGATTCTCTGGGTCACATTCTGTCATCTTTCTTTAAAGCGAAAAAGGTGTAAAACACAGGGAAATGTGTCTGAACCCATTCCCAAGCGTTCTCACACCCCGAGTGCGTGGGTAGAATACTGACAGAGGAGGAGTGTTTCGTATGGGAATGCTCCATCACGAGGTAAAGGTTAAGGGCTCATCTTGATACCCTGTAAGAGTGAATGCATAATTGATGCCTGCTAATTCAGAAAATCAGGGATGGGGTAATAACCACAGGATGGCAGAGCAGACAGGCAGCATGGCTGGCTGAAAACAGGGATTCCCTAGGATATCCATTCATATTCCTATTTCCCTCCCTGACCCTTCTCCTGTGTCCCTGTTTCGGTGTGTGCCAAGTGAGGGCTCATCCCTGCAGTGCCGTGTGTTCTGTGGGCACAATCCAGTGCCAGCTGCAGCTCCAGGCACCAGCTGCCAGGTGATGGAGCCTGGAGTGCCCCAGTCCCTGCTGGAAGTTGTCTTTGAGCTCTGATTTGCAGCATTCTTGAGCTGTGAAGACACCTCCTCTTAAGAAGATGTTAAAGGGAAGATACCCCATGACACACTGGAACTCCACGATGAGAAGCTGCAGTTCACAGCAGATCCCTTCCCAAAGCAGGGATGGAATTAAAGCCATAAGTCGTGACATTGATGACATTGTCTCTCTCTGACATCTCTGCCTCAAGTCCTCTTTGTTTTTATCTCATGGCTCAGAGCATGGAAAGAATGCTTCTGGCTGATGCTGGGGAAGGGACAGCCAAGGTCCAGGAGGACCCTCTGTGGAGCAGGGAATGGCATCAGGTCTGTCTGACCCCTGGTGTCACTGCCTGGGCTTGGCCTCTCTGCATCCCCCTCCCCTCCCGGGCTGGTGTGGGTTGGAAAGGACTTTAAAGATCATCTCGTTCCACCCCTTGCCATGGATTGGAATGGGACTTGGAGCAACCTGGAACAGTGGAAGGTGTCCCTGCCAGTGGCAGAGGAGGGGAGCTGGACAGTGTTTAAGGTCCCTTCCAACCCAAACCATCCCAAGATTCGATGATTCTTTTCCCAGTCCCCCTTCCTGCAGGTGAGATGGGTTGGGTTGCACAGCCCTGGAGAGGCACAGGGGATGTTCAGCTGAGTTGCCCAAGGACAGGATCAGGAGCAGAGGGCAATCACTGATTGTTCTCCTGGATCCTGTTACTGGGGAACCCCTTGGTTCTGTAACCCTTTGTAGGAAGCTGCAGATACCTGCATATTAATCTTGCTTAAACTGCATCAGTCTAGCATTTTTCTTCCAAGCTGGCTGGAGTAAATTGGGTTCTTGCTCCCCTAATTAAGTATTGAATGGGAAGTGTCTGATCTGCAGAGATACAGAGGACTTGTTGCTCCTGGAGACACTGAGCTGAGTGATGAGTTTAGCATTGGGTGGATTCCTCCCAGAGACAGCCCCGTGCTGTGATTGACCCTTCAACACTGAGCATCGACCACATGAATCAATGTGCTCTCAACAGCTCATCCCAGTGTATTTGTCTTGTGAGCCCCGAGGGGTTGTAGAGCTCCCTGGCACAGCACATGGAGAGCTGTTCCTGGGAAAATCCATCCGTGAGACAAATGTAAGTCCCAGATCCAGCTGTAGAAAGATCAAAAAGCAACTGCATGCCCATGTTCAGGGCTCAGGGAGTGTCTGTGTCATGCTCTTAGTCATGTGGTTTAGCTTTAGGTGGTTCTGCAAGGGGAGGGAGTGGGGCTTAATGATTCTCATCCGTACTTTCCAGCTTGGGATGTTCTCTGACTGCATTCCCTCTCCCAAGTTTGCCATCTCCCTCTTTCAATCACAGACTCCCAGGATCCCTGAGAGTGGAAAAGCCCTGCCAGCCCAGGGAGCCCACCCTGTGCCCGATGCCCACCTTGTCCCCCAGCCCAGAGCTCTGAGTGCCACGGCCAGTCCTGCCTTGGGCACCTCCAGGGCTGGGCACTCCAACCCTCCCTGGGCAGCCCCTTTCAATGCTTAACCACTCAGTGAAAAAGATGTTCCCAATATCCATCCTGAACCTCCCCTGGTGCAGCTTGAGCCCATTTGCCCTTGTCCTAGGGCTTGTTGCCTGCAGGAAGAGCCCGATACATCAAGTGCTCAGCCCCGGCCAGAGCTGCTGCCAGGGTGGGTTTCGTGTTTGTTCCTAGCACTGCAAAAAGCAATGATAAGGAGAAACCAATCAAGGAAAAAACATTTCCCTAAGTTATTTTTTTTTAATGAGTAACTTACAAAAATTTTCTTATTAAGAAATAAAGATTTAAACTCCACAGACAGGTTTTAGCTGTTTAGAATGAAATGACCGAGGAGTGACGTGTCTTCTCAGGCAGCTGTAATGAAATATTAATTGGATAAAAGCTTTAATATAGATTTTTAAAGCAGCTTTTTTCCTTTCAATATAACATATTATAGCTGGAAACTGTTCTCATCCGCCACTGTAAGAGCAGATGAGAACCTGACTTTGTGCCACTGTGGACATTTCCTACTGGTTCTTCAGTCATTATTCATAGGAGGAATTAAGGAAGAATTAGGAGTGAAACAGGAGAGGAAATGCGAAAGACAAATCAGAGGAGAGGGATCAAATCAGCGAGAGGTTGGGTGCAATAAAGCAGGAGTGCTGGACGATGAAATGGACTTGGGAGGATTTTGTACCCTCTGCTTGGAACAGAAAAATGTATAAATTCACTCCTGATTGGTTTCAGCACAGAAACACAGAAAAATCAGCCTTTTGGTTGCTGCACATGCAGTTTTAACCCTGGCTTTGCCACTTGAGCCCTTCTGGATCACTTCAGGTCCCAAAGCATTCCACGGTACTGGTGGTGAGCTCACAGATCTGAGAGGTGGGTTGTGGCAGTGTTTCCTTAATGGGGTAGGAGCCACTCGGGGAGAAACATCCGTTCTAATTGAGGAGTGTTCTGGAAGGATCTGTTCCTGAAGGATAACAGCAGCAGAACCTGCAGCAAGGGCAGAGCTGCCTCTGAGCTGAGCTGGGAGTGCTCGGGGTATTTGGGACACGAAACCCACCACAGAGCCTGCAGCTGTGCTGGGTCATGGCTCAGGGTGCATGAGTTACCTCGAGCTCATCAAAGCCTGGAATGCCAGAATGGTTTGGGTTGGGAGGGACCTCAAAGCCCATCCAGTCCCTTCCCCTGCCATGGGCAGGGACTCCTCTCACAGATCAGGTTGCTCCAAGCCCTGTCCAACCTGTTTTGATTGGCTTTGATCTTGATTATCCATCACATCTGTTGCCACAGTAAATTAATTAGTCTGGGAAAGTTTATAAGTGAGTTTTTTATGTTTTATGTCCAAATAAACTCTTTGCAGGTGATCCAGCAGGCAGGGCAATGGAGGCAGTGGGGCTGGGCTCAGCCTAAGTGGCTCTCAGGCTCAGCACCCTGTACTGAAATGGAGAGGTCAGGCTGGGCTAAAAGGGGGCTGTTTTAATGAAGAAATACATGCATTTCTTTTACCTGGATACTTAATGTCCCAGGCTTTATTTCCCTCTTTACCCTCTGTGGAGGAATGGGTAGAGGAAAGCAGAGACACCCTTCCCACGGGTGTTTCTCAGCCTGCAGCTCCTGGCCTTGCTGGGACATGGGATGTTCTTCCCTCCCTCTGCCCTCCCCTCCCAGAGGAGCTGGGCTGGATCACGGTCAGCTCCTTCAATGGTCTGGTTGCTAAGGAGGAACTTTTTGTCTCATGAGTGACTTTTGGTGAATTTCTCCCTTAATCTTCTACTAATGTTCATTTGCTTCATGTTGAGAATCTCATTCTAACATTGAAATTTAGTTGATATTACCGGAGTGTATTAACCTTCAGTGTTCCCCTGCTGTGCTGTCACTGCCTCTTTAATGTTTGTGCCATTGGGATGTGATTTGGTCAGATCGTGACTGGGGTTTGATTTCTTGGTCAGATCCTGCCAGGGGTTTGATTCTGGGGTCAGGTCACGAATCTCCCGTGGCTGCAGCAGGCAGGGGTCAGGGTGGCCGTGGTGGGGGCTGTTCCCTGCTGTGGCATCACAAGTGGCTGGGAACCCTCGAGCTGGGAATTGATTCTCATCCACCATTCCTTGTTTTTTCACCTTCTCCTCCTTTCCAGTGTGGTGATATTTTCCATACACAACAATTCAAACCTTGTTTGCAATCAAGATGCAGCAAGACATGAAACCCAATATTTTACTGCAACTCCAATGTGTAATTTTTCTTTTCATCTTCCAGCTCTGTAACACTGTCAGAGAGTCGATCAAGTTTCTCTAGAATGATTTTTTTTCGTTAGGAATTGGTGTTTATTTCCTGCCATCACACTGCTGGCTTGATTTGAGAGACTGGGTTTTTTCTCCCTTAGAGTTGTCTCCAAATGGAGCATCCCCCTCTGAATAAAAAGGGTTGTTGCTGGAAGGAGCTGCTCCTGGAGAATTTAATCAGAGGAACCCTTGAAAAGATCCTTAAAGAAATAAACCATTGGCTCATTAGGACAACCTTTTGCTCTGTGGCAGTTTCAGGAGAGAGAGGAACAGGCATAAAGGCATAACCTGAGCTTTCTCCTGGGAGTGGGGAGGTTGTGTAAAGCTGGGACAAACACGGGCTGCTGCCTTTGATTCAGCTCCTGAGACTGTGAGAGGTGGCAATTCCACCTTATATGTGTCCCTAATGAAGATATATCGAGGTGGCCTCAGTATTTCTGGGATTCATCTCTTAGGAGCATTCTGGCGTTGCTCTTCCCTGCTGGGACAGCAGCTCTTTTTATGGAGAGCCCCTGGTCCTTACAGGAGATTCTGGGCTCCTTTTCCCACAGGGAAGGTGTGTGCCCAGTGCCCTGGCTGGGTGTAATTGGTGTGATAAGGGCTGAGGTGCTGTTCCCACAGCTGCTCCCCAGGCACTGTCCCAGGGACAGCACCATCCCACCCCAGTGCAGAGCACCAGAAACTCTCCCTCCCACCCCAGTTGGGGTTTGCTGTAGCACTGCCTTCTCCCCCAGCTGCTCAGGCTCTCACACAAACACACAGGAGCCCTTTGTGCCTTCCCAGAGGTTTTCCAATGGAAAGATGCAAGCAAAGGCTTAGTAGAGCCAACCATCCTCACAGAATCCCATGAAGGGACACTTTCCACCAGAGCCCTGTCCTGGCTGTCGTTCCCAGGCCAGCACTGGGTGTCCTGATCCCTGGGCATCCCTGTGGCTCCCCAGCAAGCACAGCCAGCAGTGCATTTAACCAGCTGTAAGAGCGTTCTGAGGGCAAGACTCAGTTATTTCCTCCTGTTCAGGGAGCATTGGGAAAATGTTTGGAGCCATTTATGTCTGAGACTGGATGGCCTGAAGGTTCCACTTGTACCGATGGCATTTCCTTGGCACACAGCTCGGCTGCTTTGCTGCATTTTTAAGCCAGTGTGAATTGGTGCTGCTTTTTTTTTTGCAGCCATATGCTCCATCCAGGCTTCATTCTCCTCGCCCTCTTTAAATGTGCTTTCCATGAGTGTTTTTGCCTTCTGCAAAAGCACTTTAATATTTCTGTTTACTCTTTTGGAGACAAAATCAATATTTGTTAGATGCAATTATGAGGAATGATGGATGTGCTGTCAGTGGCATGAGAGTACGAAAAATAATATTATGGCAGAGGCCTGCTCTTAATAAAACAGAGAGGAGATACAGGCTGGCCTGAAAACCCCTTCCCAAATAATGAGTGCTGGAATAAACAGGAAGCTTGTCAAGCGTTGGTTTAAATTGGAGTTGATTGCCTGCTCGGGGCTCTCACTGAACATTTGCTTAAATAAGGGTTGCGTTGGCTTGGGCTGGTTGTGCCCCTTTGGCTCTGTTTTGGTGACAGTCCCCTGTGTGTCACACGTGGCTCTGCAGATCTCCACCCCTGCACCCTCCCCAGTGCCAGACATCACTGCTGGCAGGAGATCTGCTCCTGCTGCCAGCACTGCCAGGCCCCTCAAGTGTGTTCAGTTTGCTTCCATTTGAGTCTTCTCTAAATGAGATGAGGTGGAGCCTCATGGCATTGTCCCTCCTGACCTCCCATGCTTCTCTTCTCCCAGGTGACAAGGGACAGGATGAGAAGAAATTGCCTCCAGTTGTGACAGGGGAGGTTTAGGTTGGATATTGGGGGAAATTCCTCCCTGGAAAGGGCTGTCCATCCCTGGCACAGCTGCCCAGGACAGGGGTGGAGTCCCCATCCCTGGAGGGGTTTAAAAGCCCTGTGGATGTGGCACTTGGGGACATGGTCAGTGGTGGCTTTGGCAGTGCTGGGGGAGCAGGTGGGCTCCATGGGCTCAAGAGGCTTTTCCAACCTGAGTGATTCCGTGATTTACAGGTCATATGTTTACACTGATAAGGGAAATCTGGCTCAATGGAATCAAAACCACAGGATGGTTCAGGCTGGAAAAGCCCTCTGGGACCACCAAGCCCAGCCCTTCCCCAGCCCTGCCCTCCCACCAGTGACCGTGTCCCCACATCCCCAGCCCTGCCCTCCCACCAGTGACCGTGTCCCCACATCCCACGGGCTGGCAGTGCCCTCCCAGCCTGCAGACGGGGCAGAAGGAGGGGTGTTCTGTTCCCTGGCTGCAGGACAAGCCCCTGGGGGTTTTCTGGAGCAATTGATGGGCTCATGTTGCTGCATGAGTGGAGCTAAAGGACAGGGACACGGCTCCAGTGGGGACACAGCCTAACAGCAGCCCAGAGATTCAGATTGATGAAGCTGCTGGTTTTACCTAATAGGTAATTTTTTCTCCTTATCCCTTTACTGCCTCAGGGATCTTACCAAGAAGTGAAACCCAGACTGTGGCTTTCCCAAGGAATGTTCCCGGGATGGGTGAGGGGATGGGGACACTTAACCCAGCTGTGACTTTGCAGGACCTGAACACTTTGTAGGGCCAGTTTGTTTAGTTTGGGGTTTGTTTTTCTTTCCCTTCTCTGTGTTCAAGGTTAAACTTTCACTAGAGAGCATTAGTTGGTAGGAGACAAAGAGCACTGCTCAGGAGGGGTAGGGAAGATAAATTTCACAAAAGATTTTCAGCTGCAGTACCTGAAGATAGATCAATATTTTCTATTTGCCTTAGCACTAAGCTTATTTTCCTTCATCACTGAAGAGATACTCACTTGTGCCTTCTACCAGAACATTAAACTGTTCTCTGCTGATAAATGGTTAAGAAAGACAAACAATAGCACTTTCCAGGAGCTGCTTTATCTTGCAGAACTACAGCAGTCCTTCTGATGAACAGAAAAACCCACGTTTCTGTCTTAACTCTGGGAGTCCCTGCTGGAGCTCAGCCTTGCTGCCTTCCTGCTGGGGAAAATCCCAAATGTGCACAATTTCTTGGAGCCTCTCAGTGTCATGTCCCTCCCCCTGCTCGTCCTTCCTGCCTGGGAACACACTTTTATTTCTCAGCTCACTCTGCCACCCTGCACGTGGCCACAGGGACGTGGGGACAGTCCTGCTTGCAGGTGTTTGCTTGTCCCTGCTGTAGATCAGGGAGAGCTGTGGCTGGGAAGCAGCTACAGAAGAGCTTAGTGAACCAATTTACCAGAGCTGGAATTAAGCCTTGTGTATGTTGACAAATGTAGAAGCTTAAGGCAAACTGAAAGGCAAAGAGAGCTCAGAACTCCTGATCCCCTCTGCTCTCTGATCCACTTTGGTGTCTGAAATTATAAATGAATTATTAGTACATAAGCTAAAATATGCAACAGGAAGGGGGAATGGCTTCCCACTGCCAGAGGGCAGGGATAGATGGGATAATGGGAAGGAATTGGTGGCTGGGAGGGTGGGCAGGCCCTGGCACAGGGTGCCCAGAGAAGCTGTGGCTGCCCCTGGATCCCTGGGAGTGTCCAAGGCCAGGTTGGATGGGGCTTGGAGCACCCTGGGCTGGTGGGAGGTGTCCCTGCCCATGGCAGGGGGTGGCACTGGATGGGCTTTAAGGTCCTTTCCAACCCAAACCAGTCTGGGATTCTGAGATTCTTTGATAAGAGAGCAGGGCATCATTCCAGCTGTTCTCAAACTGATGCTCATTCCTCAAACTGCAAGAAGAGTGTGGGTCATTTTGAATGTGGGAGGACTGAACATCATGAAGGATAAACAACATAAAATATTGGTTCCCAAGTTCTTCCCTGCAAGGTGGTGAAAGTTCAAGTGATAACAGAATGGTGGGGTAGTAAAGAGACTGCCATAAATTGTGAAGGATAGATATATTCTGGTTTTGAGTAATTTTCTGAATTTTATTAAAGAAATCCACTAAAGAGCCCCAGAGTTTAACTCCTCTAGGTCAAGAGCACATGGCAGAGGGAAATGGAGCTGTAGAGCAAAGCAAATTAATCACCTGGTTTAAAAATGGATCCAAAACACTCAACCCAAGGCCACTTCTCTTTGCAAAGGATGTCAGGGAGCATTTGCTCTTGTTTTTAGGGTGTGTTTTCCATCTGTTAAAGGCAGGGATGATGCAGGACCTGCTGGAGGGCTCTGGGCAGGCCTGGCATCTTCAGAGGGTCACTGGAACTTGGGGCGTGGAAGGAATTTTGGATCCTCTCCATTCCTTGAGTTCATATCCTTCCTAATTCCTAGTCTGTTTCAACATCTGCGTTGGTGCTCTCTGATCACCTCCAGAATTTATTTGCATGTAAACTGTGCTCCCAGCTCCCATCTCAGCAAACATTGCACTTCCTT
Source organism: Xiphorhynchus elegans (assembly GCA_013401175.1). NCBI lineage: Eukaryota > Metazoa > Chordata > Aves > Passeriformes > Dendrocolaptidae > Xiphorhynchus > Xiphorhynchus elegans. The sequence goes on along the minus strand of VZUH01001656.1, from coordinate 96,815 downwards.
ACTGAATTGGGTACATGTTTCAAAAGCCAATCACATTTGTGTTCTTGAGCAGCTTTACGGCCCTGGCAGATGGAGGGCTGCACAACCATAGGTAACATTCTGCAAAATAGAAATGTCTTTTTTCCTGTAGAATGGCTTGTACCAAACAAGAGAGAGGATTTAGATACTTTTCAATGACATTTGGCTCTTTAAACCAAATTTCAATGTGGAATTCTAGCTGGTCTTCAGGTGCAGGAGCAGAACATCATGGCAAGGCAGAGCTGTGTTAATGCCTTGTCTCGGAGCTGCAGAGGGTTTGAAGGAACACAGTGGTGCTTGTTCAGCTGTGTCTAAGTAGTGACACATTTGTTGTCCCCTCATAGAACTTCGTAGATCCATAATTACAGCCTCAATTCATCATAGTTATCGTTGTCATCAATCTCTGCCAGCAGCAACCGATGCAAACAGTCACTTGGGAGGGTGTGTTGGGTTTTGTCTGGAGCTCTCTCACACCAGGTGCAGTTCTACCAGCATTTTCTCTTTCTGGCTGTTCTCCAGCCTTTGGAGCCCTGCCTGGCCTGTGTGCTCGGGGCTGTGCCCACTGCCCTCCACCAGTGGAGACCTGGGCTGAGGGAGGAGCTGCTGGGGGGGCCCTGGGCAGGAATTTTGGGGAGCACTGAGAGCAGGGAGCCCAGGCCCTCCCCCAGTGTGGAGGCACTGGTGGGGCAATGGGCACCAGCTGGGCACCAGGGGTTCCACATGGAACAGCTTCCTTGGGGAACTGCCCTGGGGAGAGATGAGCAGCTTGGGCACGTTTCATAGAGCCCCAGAATGGGTTGGGTGGGAAGGGACCTTAAACCCACCCAGTGCCACCCCTGCCATGGGCAGGGACACCTCCCACCATCCCAGACTGCTTCAAGCCCCATCCAACCTGGCCTTGGACACTCCCAGGGACAGGGAATCCACATCCCTGCCTGTCCTGCCTGAAGTGGGCAGGGAGCACAGAGATGGAATGGCAA
>VZUH01001656.1:62421-95807 GCA_013401175.1 Xiphorhynchus elegans | reverse complement strand
TGCCAAGAGCTCTGGGCTGTGCTGGGTCCATCCCTGCCTGTCCTGCATGAGGTGGGCAGGGAGCACAGAGATGCAATGGCAATGCCAAGAGCTCTGGGCTGTGCTGGGTCCATCCCTGCCTGTCCTGCATGAGGTGGGCAGGGAGCACAGAGATGGAATGGCAGTGCCAAGAGCTCTGGGCTGTGCTGGGTCCATCCCTGCCTGTCCTGCATGAGGTGGGCAGGGAGCACAGAGATGCAATGGCAATGCCAAGAGCTCTGGGCTGTGCTGGGTCCATCCCTGCCTGTCCTGCCTGAGGTGGGCAGGGAGCACAGAGATGCAATGGCAGTGCCAAGAGCTCTGGGCTGTGCTGGGTCCCACAGCCAGGCTCTGGCCCCTCAGTCAGGAGGCAGGAGGTGGCTGGGATGTCACAGCACTGAAGGGGGGTTGGTGCCAGCCATGGCACGGGTCCCATGCCCCGAGAGCAGCCGAGCATGGCACCATGCAGTCCTGCTCTGGGGCCCTGGAGCTGGCACAGCCTGAGCTGGGAGAGCAAAGGAGCTCTGCAGAGCTGCATTTCCCCAGGGGAATGGCAACAGATGGAGTTTACACGACTCAGGAAAACAGAAATATGCAGACTTTGAGCTTGAGCCAGCTCCACTGAAGGCAGGGAGAGTTCTCTTTTGACTTCAGAGTGTGGTGGAGCAGGTCCTTTCCAGGCTGCTTGGGCTTGGTTTGATTTAGAGGAGAAAATAATCTCTGCTGACCATGGTCCATAGTGTTCTCAGAGATCCTGAGCACTCACCAGAGTGTGTGTTTGTGATGTGTAAAGTATGTCCAGGCACACTGCAGCCTAAAAGGAGGGATGATTTTGTTTGTTTGTTTTCTAAAAGGAAGTGATAATGATTGAAGGACTTAAAATCCCTTTGGATTCTGAGACAATCTTCAATTTCTTGATGCCAAGTGTTGTGTAGAAGCCTCTACTCCTCCAAAAGGAGGGGAAACAGAACTCATCCAGAGGTGTAAAATTGAGATGGGGTGTCATGGAAAGTAAAAATACTGTATTTTGGCTCCCTTCTCCCCTCCCTCCCCTTCCCTTCTTTCCCCTCTCCTTCTCTCTCCTCTTCTTCTCTCCCCTCCCCTTCTCTTCCCTCTCCTTCTCTCCCCTCTCCTCTCCCAGCATTTTCCAGCATTTAGTGTTTCTCTTTCCAAGGCAATTCCTCAAACCCTCAGTGCCCTGAGCCTCCTGACCCTGTTTAGTGTAATCAGATAAACATTGATTGCAGGTAACCTTACAGAGCCCCAGGATCGAGAGTTTCAATGGCTAATTAACGACTGTTAATTGCTTTAGCAGTGGCAGGATGGTTTGTTCCTCGCCAGCCCCTCTCCCTGCGGTGTGTGCCCAGTGCCAGGTTGGACCAGGACAGGGGTCACCCTCTGTCCCCACTGGCACCATCCTCCCACCAAGACACAGGGAACAGATGGATTTGTGTTTGCCCAGCAAACAGCAATTCCCACTTCTCCAGGGACCTTTCACATCCACTGACTTTTATTCCTGCCGTGGTCCTGCATGGAGCAGCTTCCATGGGGGTGTGCCCTGGGGCATCTCCCTGAGCTTGGTCTGTGGGCAGGATGGAAGAAACAGCAGCCTGGGCACGGTTTGTGGAATCCTGGAATGATTGGGGTCAGAAGGGACCTTAAAGCTTGTCCAGTGCCACACCTGCCATGGGCAGGGACACCTTCCACTGTTCCAGGGTGCTCCAAGCCCCGTCCAACCTGGCCTGGGACACTTCCAGGGCATGTGATACAAATAAAGAAATAAATATATAAATGCAAAATTCTTGTCATTACATTCAGACAATTTGCTTCAAAGGAACTGCTCAGTTTGGGAAAGTTATTTTTAAGCACTATTAATTTCAGTTGTTACAGCAAATGTTCTCTTGCACATCCAATTAAAAACCATGTTTTGTGTAATTTGTTACTTAAAAAATCAATTTCACCTACGAGTCTTTCATGTTTAGTATTTTAGTATCAGGTGTGAGGCTCTGAAAGTGAGTCACAGGTAAAGCAGAAAATCAGGCATTGTAGTTTCTCAGGGCTGCTGGAGTTTTTCTCTGATCCACTTGGAGAGTTTTCCAGTGCAGCTGATGTGAGGCAGAATTTATTGGAAACAAAGAGTGATGATAGTGCCATATCTGCAGGAAATATCACTGAGTCCTTAATCTCAGTTAATTTAAATGGTGGTGCAGTTGGCACTGGGAGAAAGCAGGTAAATAGAGTTTGAAAGGGTCCCAACCTGAGGCAGAGGAGCGAGGGTGCAGGGTGGGTGGGTGGCACCCCTGGGTGCAGCCCAGCCCCGGGGAGCTCGTCCCCAGGTGCCACCTGCTTGGTCACAGGATTTGTGGGATGTCCACGGGTGATGGGCACAGGCTGGGGTGGGTCACCCCCTGGAATAGTGAGGGCACTCAGGAATAGATCCCTTGGCTGAAATAAGGGGATTTATGTTGCTGCAAAGGTGGTCCAAGTTCACGATCAGAACCAGGGGGGTTGTTAATGCTGCTCCGGTGCCTTCCTGCTGTGGCAGGGCAAACTCACTCATTTCCTGCTCACAGCTACAATCATGGGATGATTTAGGGTGGAAAAGCCCTCAGTCCAACTGCTCCCCCAGCCCTGCCAAGGCCACCACTGACCATGTCCCCAGGTGCCACATCCACAGGGCTTTCAAACCCCTCCAGGGATGGGGATTCCACCCCTGCCCTGGGCAGCTGTGCCAGGGCTGGACAGCCCTTTCCAGGAAGGAATTTCTGCTCATATCCAACCTAAACCTCCCCTGGACTCTGGGAATCTCTCAGCAGCTGAAGGTTCCTTCCCTGAGGTCACTCTGCTCTGATGTGTGCTGTATCCCACTGGGAGCTGGGTGACAGGCAGGACCATGTCAGTGTATCAGCCAAGGTGCCACTTTGATAGTCACCATCCCTCCCCTGTCCTTGGCCACCATCCCTCCCCTTTCCTTGGTCACCATCCCTCTCCTGTCCTTGGCCACCATCCCTCCCCTGTCCTTGGTCACCATCCCTCTCCTGTCCTTGGCTACCATCCCTCCCCTTTCCTTGGTCACCATCCCCAGTGATGCAGGTGGGATGTTACAGCCATCAGGGCATCCTGTAGAGCTGCTGAGGGGTCTGAGGAGCTGAAAGAACATTTCCTTGTGTTGCCAGCACAACCCAACATGCCATTAGCCCAGGGCTCCTGTGGTCCCAAACTGCTGAGGGGATGGACAAAGAGCTCTCCAGCACATTCCAGAAATAGCACAGGTGGGAAGGAGGATGTGCTGGAGCACCGTTGTGCAGCAGGAATGTTCCCATATTTCACCCTTCCCAGAGATCTCCAAATCTGCTGTCACTCAGGGCCAGCTCCCCAGCCTTCCTGGGTTTAACATCACACAAATATTTTTGTCACCTCTTCCATCAACTTAGCAAAAAAAACTGTCACAAGACTTTCAGTTTCCCCTTCCCTGCCTGATCTTTCTTGCAGGCTGCACAAAGCAAATGTCTCCTCTCTCTGCCAGGCTGTTCTTCATCCTGACTTTATCTCTCCCTGAGCAGAGCCTCTCCCCCCTGCGCTCCCAGCTCCTCGGTGCTGCTGCACTGACAGCTCCATCCTTCTCTCTCCCCCCTCCTATTTATTCCAGAAGATGCAGAGACTTCTGTCACGGGGGGAGAAGGGAAAAAGGTAATTGTGAGAGGAACAGAGCAGATTTTTCTCCTTGGTGTGAGCACTCACTCTTTTTTCCCTGTTATTTGTATAAATTATCCATCCTTGCCCATCCACTTTGCACCTCCAGTGTTGCCTTTACATCCTGAGGATAAAAATAGCTGAGTAAGGCTGGTCGATAAAGGATCTGAAAAAGGAATGGCAGTGGGAGTGTGGCTGCCCTATTTTTTTGGTTAATTAAAATGGGGGTGTTTCCTTCATCTCGAGCCCTCGGTGATTTTGTTTCTTCTCTTCCAGAACCCTGAACTTGCAGTACTGCATGAATTAGTTTGGGAATGGGACCCTGAGCCAGGTAAAACCCACTGTCACCTCCTCCAGAGCCACAAAGCCCTGGGAGTTGGGGTTGGAGGAGTTGGGAGTCTTTGTCCCACCTGCTCCCAGCAGGTCACGCAGGGACCAGTCCAGGGGGTTGAGCATCTCCAAGGATGGAGCCCACAACCTGTCCCTGTGCCCAGGCATCCTCCCAGGGAAATGGTGGGGTTTGGGTTCAGCCAGACTTTCCTGTATTGAATTCATGCCTAGTAGAGTGGGGCCTTCCTCACCATGAGGTCCCTTTTTAGTGTGGGGAGGAGGATGTTTCTAGTCCAGTTGCCAAACTGCTCCTCAGTTATAATACTGGCACTAAAAATGACATGTGGGGTCTGATCCCAAACCGGGTCACCCCCGAGCCAGGGGGCACCTGGGGACCCTCGGTCAGGTGGATCCTCAGATGACCCAGCACTTGATGGTGCCTTGTAAAATCTCTGTATTACAGATTTCTTGCAGATTTGCTGTCACTTCAGCTCACTCAGTTTCCATTTCAGGCAGTTGGTGCTGCAGATGGCTCTTCAGCTCCGGTTGCATCTCAAAGGGGTCCCAGGTGGCTGAGAACCAGCTCAGTTCAGAGAGGCTTTGAGCCCTCGATGTGCCCGGGGTGCCCTGGGTGCTGGCACTGACACACACGTGCTCTGCTACTGCTTTGGCAGTTTTTAATAGGGCTGGACCAAACTGGCTCTTTTGGGGTATTTTTCCTGAAAATAAACCAAAGAAACTCACCCTGAAACAACAAAAAAGTCCTTTTTTGTAAAATGAGAAGTGAATGGTAAAAGGTCACGCTGGGAGCTCCAGCAAACCTCTGTGAAGCTCAAAGTCCCTTCCAGGTAAGCCCCAGTCACGGGTGGGACCTCAGCAGGGCTCAGTTGTGGGGGATGTTCACATGGACGATAAAACTGTTCAGCCCCAGAGAAATTAACAACAAAGAAGTTAAAGAAACACAGAGAGGACTTTCAAAATAAATTGAAAAAGCTGTGTATCAAGTGAGAAACACATTTCTGGATAATGGATGAAAAGGAGATTTGTTTCAGGTTTCCTTCTTACCTTATTCTCCCCCTGTACCTGCACATCCCCCCAAACGACAGGGAGCTGCTCCTGCTTTGGCTGGAACAGCTCCAGGCTCAGCAGAGCTGCCGTTCCTGCTCTCTGCAGGGGCACAAGTGTTTTACAGGGCTTTTACAGGGTGGAGATAAGACTTTCTCCTTGGTTTCCTCTTGGTTTGCACCTCCCAGCCTTGGTACCTGACCAGTGTGGCCAGTTTCCCCCGGGCTGGGCAGAGGGAGATGTTCCCTTTCTGCTCCTGCTGGGAGCAGGTTTCACTCCTGGCTTTGGCGAGTTGAGGCAGCATCTTCCCACGAGTCATTTCCTTATAGGGCTTTCTGCAGCACTTCAGAGTGGCAGGAATTGTGTCTGCACAGCTCCTGGGCAGGAGGAGGAGGAGGAGGGAACCTGGCACTGGTGGGACCACATGGGCGAGCATCTCCTGAGAGTGAAAATCCCAGCGCTGCAGAGCCAGGGCAGTGCCACAGGGCAGGGTTTCACAGGTATTGATTACATATCAAAGGTATCAGGAGCATTGCTATGACATATAGTCAGGTCCCTTAACAGCTCCCTTTAGGGAAAGTGGCAATTTTTAACCTGGGGACTGGCAGAAATTACTAAACAGCTTATTTGGAAATCCCGAAAATGTGCTGTATGACCAGGCTTGAAGAAATGCTGTCAAGGGCCTGAAACTGCAGTTTTATCAGGTCAGGCTTTGTCTGTCACTTGGGGCAATGGTTGAATTTGAGGTCCTTGGGGGTCTTTTCCAGCCTTAATATTTCTGTGATTGTGTCGTTTACATCTCAGAGCAGAAGTGGAATCTTTGTGTATGGAATGTTTTGGAGTGGGCTGAGTGCTGGCTCTGCAGCCTGGGGTAAATCCCTTTGTGGTGTCACAGTGGGAACAACAGGCTCTTCTCTCAGTCTCTTGGACTTCTGGGGTCGTCCTTGAGCTGGGGTCAAGTGGCAGCAGCCCAGGGGGAAAACCCTCCTGGGGATCAGGAGGTGCCTGAGTAAAGACCCTTTTCTTTCACTCTTAATTCCTTCCTGCTTTTCTAGTTCAGGTGCATCTGAAAAAGAGGAAGAAATGTCAGTCTTGAGAAGGGTTTGGAAGGTGGAGGGTCCTGTGGTCATTTGTGTCACTGCTCAGGGACCTGGAGGCCTTGCTGAGGTGATAGAAAGGAAGGTCCTGCCCAGATAGTCACTGTGTGCTTGGAAAACTTCAAGTTTCTTAGCCTTTCTTCAAGAAAGGCTAAATTTCAGCTGGTTATAAACCCCAGCCTCTCTGGTGAACTGAGCTCAGGGCCTTCTCCCTTTATGGTCTTTGTACAGGTGGTTTTGCTCTTTTGTTTAGGGAAGTTCTGTTGATTAGACATTTTACAACACAATATAATAATTATGCAAATAAATGCAGAGTACCTGTGTTCAGATTAATGTAATTTTCTTTTGCATTCATTCAATTTTTCCTTTCTTCCTTATTCTAAAATTGAACTTAAAAGGAAAACAAAGACCCTCTAGAATGAAGATAACACTGAGCGTCCTTCTAGCACAATGTGTTAAATCAGAGTTTAAAATATTGTCTTGATTCTCCCATTTGTTAAATGACAAAAACTTCTCTTTGCTGCTGTCCCAGGGGAACAGACATTCCTTTCAGTAACGTTTTATTCCTTGTGGCTCCAGATCAATATATTATAACATTTCTTAGAATAATGAGGAAAGACTCTTAAATCCTCAGAAAAAGGCAATACAGCAGTGAAAAAATAGCCACCGAAAATTGGTCAGAAGGGCAATTTCCAGCTAAGGGGAACATACATTAATCTCTGCTCTGAAAGTCAAGTGCTCTTGTTGCTGCTGGCGGGTTGTTCAGCACTGCTTGTCCTTCTGGTGTGTCCCTTTAATTCCCAGGCTTTTGAAAAGCTAAAGAGAAACCAAGGGAGTTCATAAATGTCAGGAATGTAAGGTCGGGGAGCAGGTAAGTCCAATTACTGCTGTTCCACCGTCTCCCTCAGATGCACATGGACATGAATAAGGACACGGCTTTAAAAGAGACCAAACTCATTTCCAGCAGAGAAGGAAATCAGGTTTCCAGAAAGCTCTGCAGAGACTCTGCTCCCTCCTCCCCAGCTGTCTGTGGGGCCACTTCCTCGGTCACACCGGTTCAGGGTTTGGGACAGTCACCTTTAGGCACACCAGGAGTATGGAAGAGAAATGGCATTTTGACAAAAACTGTTTCTAAGTTGCTGTGTTCTCTTCAGGAACCTTGAGCAATTTGTTCCAGCCCTTGGGAACAGCACAGGGAGCACCTGGAGCTGCTGGAGAGTCCAGAGGAGGCACCAGGACGGTCAGAGGATGGAGCAGCTCTGCTGGGAGGGAAGGCTGGAGAGCTGGGATTGTCCAGCCTGGAGAAGAGAAGCTTTTGGGGGACCTCACTGTGCTTTCCAGTGCCTGAAGGAGCTGACAGGAAAGATGGAGAGGGACTTTGGACAAGGGCCTGGAGGGACAGGACAAGGGGGAATGGTTTCCCACTGCCAGAGGGCACAATCAGATGGGATATTGGGAAGGAATCCTTCCCTGGGAGGGTGGGCAGGCCCTGGCACAGGGTGCCCAGAGAAGCTGTGGCTGCCCCTGGATCCCTGGGAGTGTCCAAGGCCAGGTTGGACGGGGCTTGGAGCAGCCTGGGCTGGTGGGAGGTGTCCCTGCCCATGGCAGGGGTGGCACTGGGTGGGCTTTAATGCCCCTTCCAGCCCAAACCAGTCCATGATTCTATGATTTGATAGTCATTGGATTTACCCAAATGGGGTTTCTATCCAATGAAAAAATCAAACAATGACTGCACAGAAACAAAACTCCTCCTTCACCCTCCTCCATTCCTGAAATCATTTATCCAGGCCTGGACCCAGATCCCTGTTTGAGAAGCTCCAGTCCCTCAGGTCTGTCACAGTGCCACAAAATAATCTTATTCTTAAAGGACCAAGCTTGTTTATTCAAATTTGAAGCTCATTCCTCTCATAAGTAAGGAACATTTGGACAAAACCTTATTCCTAGAAATCATTTCCTGTGGGAAAGTGCCTGATTAAACCCAGAGACTTCCCCAAGCCAAGCGTGGTTATGACTGATTTGGACTCCTGTTGGTTTTCAAAGTTGAGAGGCATTTTGAGTCTAATCCTTGTAGTATTTACTCTGCATCTCTTAAGACCGTTTACCCTGGGGAGGGCTTAACCCTGCAAGGCTTTGTGGAGTACCATGAGAGAAATTCTCCCTTTCACACTTCCCTTAATAAGCCAGGCAGCCATGCAGAAGAGTGGGATTATTCCAGACAGGTCCCAGGAAAATGCCTGCACATGTTAATGAGGGAAGGCGAGTGCCAGCCAAGGGCAGGAGACAGGGATGCCCAGGGGGGGCTGCAGGAGCCTTTCAGTGTGGGAAAGCACCTTGCCCAGGCACAACAGGGAGCCTTTGCCCCTGGGAAAGGGAAAGGGGGTGGGTTGAGTCCCTGGGAATGGGACTGTCCAGGTGCCAATAAATGTTGTCTTCCAGGGCAGGGGACTCTCCAGGTGCCAATAAATGTCCTCTACCTTATGTAAGAGCTCCTGGGCACGGGGCAGGTGGCCTGAGGAGGTGTGAGATGGGGCTGGACAATGCCAGGGGGGAATGGCTCCCATCTCTGTGACCCACTGAGAGTGCAGGTGATTTGGGGGATTTGGAGTCCCTTTCAGTCCCTTGTCCTGCTGATACCTGACTTTCCTCTCTCCTGTACTTTAGTTATAGAGAATCATAGAATCATTTAGGTTGGAAAAGAACTTCAAGACCGTTGAGTCCGACCTGTGACTGATCCCCACCTTGTCACCCAGACCAACTAGAAAGCAATCCTCCCCCTTTATATATTAATAACAAAACTCTAGTAGTGACACACATCAGTCACAGCACACCTATCACAACACCTCCAGGATCTCCAACATGCCTGATGGGATGATCCAGTGCTATTGAAAGATTCACTTTATTTTATTAAAAGAGGAATGAATTATATCAGGTCACTTTGTCAGAGTGGTTACACTGTACTGAAGCATTTGGGTTTTAATTTGATATTTCATTCCCTACTTCAGACAGGATTATTAGTAGCGGGACATTTTATGAGTAAAGATAAATTTGTAATAAACCACAGTCCCTCTTAAAACCTCATTATCCCCATCCTGTGCTTTCCTTGAAAAGCTGCAGATGAGCTTTATGGCTTGTAGGTAGAGAAGAAAACACTGTTCCTCTTGTCTCTTACACCTTGTACATCCTGATTGGAACCCTCTGGATTTGGGGTGAGGAAGGACCAGTGAAAAGGGGGCTCTGGTCCCAGGGAACAAGTGACAGGATGAGGAAACAGCCTCAAGTTGTGCCAGGGAAGGTTTAGGTTGGATATTGGGGAAAATTCCTTTCTGGAGAGGGCTGTGCAGCCTTGGCACAACTGCCCAGGGCAGGGGTGGAGTGCCCATCCCTGGAGGGATTTAAAAGCCCTGTGGATGTGGCACTTGGGGACATGGTCAGTGGTGGCCTTGGAAGTGCTGGGGGAATGGTTGGACTCAATGGGCTCAGAGGGATTTTCCAACCTGAACAATTCTGTAATTCTGTGAAACGCAAAGCGAAGCCTGAGCCCCCAGCAGAGCTGGATGATGCCCTTTGCAAAGGCAGGAGCAGTCCAGGGTGGGAATGCTCCTCAGGGTGTTGGGAATGGGGCAGGATCAGCCCCACCCGCCGTGCTGTGAGCTGGGTTTGGGGTCCAGCCTGGGCTCAGCTCAGTCCCTGCACAGCCCTGACAGCTCACACCTCCTGCACCTTCGGGTGCTTTGGGCTGTTCTGTCTTGGCTGTTTTCCCCAGATTTCAAATAAAGCTTTGCCATCCCCTGCTGGCACTGGGGACGGTTCGTGGCTGCCCTGCTGGCACAGGTACAGGGCACTGCCACCCCTGCTCAGCTCCCTTTGCTCTCCCTCACACAGCAGCACCTGCCCCCACCCAGCCTCTCCCAAAAACACCAGGGGAAGGTTGTGCAGCTCTGGGGTGCATTTGGAGCTGTCCCTTTGTGCCAGGCCAGGAGCTGCTTTTCTGCCCCACCTCAGCTTCACAAGCTCCTCTGACAATCTGTGAAAGGGAACTAAGGAGAACAGACTTGTGAAACTTCAGGCGCCGTCACACGGCGAGAAATGGGGAACTTTGTGGCACCTTTTCTAATGAGGCCCTTCCTGAACTGTGAAATCCTGGCACACAGAGACAGGGGGTGAGAACAAGTGGGAAACAAATCGCTGACATGGAAGATATCAGCAATTTGCTTCCATCTGGCAGAGAAGAGGCATCTAGATATTGCCAGGTCCAGGTGAGGTGTTTTTCTCCCCTGGATTTCGAGAGGGTTTGGTTACAGCCAGCAGGAATTCCTGACGTTCTGCTCAGATTTGACACTTCTCTGCGCAGGGCTCTGAAGTTAAAGATTTCTCAGTGCCCCCTTCGACTGTGCTGTGCTTTGCTGCCAATCCCACTGCACCAACCAGGCCATTCTCCCTCTATGACATCCATTCCAGGGCTGGGGAATCCTCAGGCTAAATGCCTTATCCCAGCTGGGTTGTGTTTGGAACACTATTTAAGGCAGGCTGGAAGGACCCTCAGTTGTGGATGGATGGATAGGTGGACGGATGGATGGCTGGACGGACGGATGAATGGATGGATGGGTGGATGGGTGGATGGATGGATGGACGGATGGACGGATGGACGGATGGATGGATGGACAGGCTTTAATAAGGTCTGACTTTGGGGACAGACTTGAAATATGCTCGGGTTAGGGCTGCCAGGCTGGGGTTAGGGTGGATGGGATACAGTGGGATGAGTGTGACAGGAAGCAGATGTGGTCATTTTGGATCAAATCTGGAATCAGGTGGAGCTGAAGCCCCTCGGGGATGCTCAGTGGTGCTCTGAGCAGCTGGGTGAGAGGGGCAGGGAGATGCCCTGTGGATATGGACACGGATATGGACACAGACACCAAAGCAGGCACTGGGTGGGGGAGTCTGGCAGGAGCCCTTTCCCTTGGGCACATCCCTGGGAGTCTCAGTGGATGCTGTGAGTACCTGAGTTGTTTTTGCTCTGGAAAGGAGGAGTCTGGGCTACTGTTCTCTCCTCTTCTCTGACTGCTGAGTTCCCAGTTGCCTGAGCCTGACATGGTGATGGATGTGGGGATGTGGGAGGCTCTCTAGGGAGTGGATTTTTAACAAGACAAACTTTGTTTCTCTCCAACCTGCTTCCTTTTTTGTGTTCCGTGATGTTCAGGTACCACAGCTGTACACAAGAGTCTAAAAGCACCACAGTTTGGATGTAGTTAAAGAGAACCTCTGGCAGTCTTTATCCCTTGGGGAGGTTGGTGGTTCCCAGGGCACAGGATGATGCACAGCCCAGTCTGTACCCTGTAAGTGATGAGTTAATGCTGAAAGGTTCAGTGAGTGACCCAGCCCTTGCTGAGCTGAGCCAATGGATCTGAGCTGTGCCAGAAGCTGCTCTCACCTAATCAGATTGGGACCTCCCCATTAAATAGAGCTGGAGAGGCTTTGGAAGGCAGCAGTGTGGGGTTATCACCTCCCTGACCCTCCTGAACCAGGCTGCTCTTATAAATATTATTTACAGGCTGGGAGCAAGAATTCCATTTTGTTGGCAAATACCTGTGTCCTCCTTGGGCACACGTGGGATTAATGGGGGTAAATCTGAAGGTGGGGATTTCCCTCTTCCCCAGACAAAGGGTTTTTGAAAACCTAGTTTGTGAAGGTAGAAAAATTCATGAATAAATATATTCTCTTTCCTAACTTGTTTGTACTTAGAACACACAAAGGCTCTGTGGTTGAATGGGATCTATCTGATTTGTGTTCAGTTTGTGTTTTTGTGTAATTATTCTGTTTCCCAACAAAATAATTCCTCCACCTGCCTCTGAGCATCCACTGTGGTTAGTGCTGGGCAGGGTGAGCTCGCCCCTCCTGCCTCTTGCCCACTGCTCCCCCCAGGAGCTGCTTCCCAGCTGATCCTCTCAGTGTCTGTGCTTTCCTTCCTCTTTCACAGCTTTGCTGCTGTTTCCTCTCTTGAGTTACACTTGCTCCTCTTGTAAAATGTGTTGCAGATTTGCTGTGCCAGAATTAAACTGCTAAAACTTGGAGTTCGAAATGTCACCATGGTGAGGCAAAACACTCGGGCTCCCTGTCAGCTGCTCCAGCAGCAACTTCTCCTGGGGGTCTTGGAATCATCTGAGAATGGCCTGGGTTGAGAGGGACCTTAAAACCCACCCAGTGCCACCCCTGCCATGGGCAGGGACACCTCCCACCAGCCCAGGGTGCTCCAAGCCCCGTCCAACCTGGCCTTGGACACTCCCAGGGATCCAGGGGCAGCCACAGCTTCTCTGCCCACCCTGTGCCAGGCCTGCCCACCCTCCCAGCCAGGAATTCCTTCTGTTTAACCAACCTAAATTTCCCTCTTTCAGTTGGTGTCCATTGCTCCTTGCCCTGTCACTCCAGTTCCAGGTGAGCAGTCCCTCTCCAGCTTTCTTGTACCCTCTTCAGACCCTGGAAGGTGCTCAGAGATCTCCTCTCCACCTTTTCCTCTCCAGGCTGACCATCCCCAACCTTCTCAGCGTGTCCCCATAGCAGAGGTGCCCCAGTCCCCTCACCAACCTCGTAGCCTCCTCTGGGCTCGCTCCAACAGTTCCCTGTCCTTATTTTGGTGACCCAGACCTGGATGCAGAACTCCAGGTGAGGTCTGAGCAGAGGGAGAATCCCCCCTTCAACATCCCTGCTGTCCCTGGGCAGGAGCCACTCCAGCCTGGGGGTGTCCATAGCTGAATTCCTGGGCAATTTGAGTCTCTCTGAGAGCACTCAGGGCCAGCATGCCCTGTCTGGTGACTGCAGAACTACATTATTTCAAGAATTAAAACCAAAACAATTTCACAAAATAGGTTTTTTCTTTTTTTTTCCCCTTTTGCTTAGAGACAAAACTTTTATTGCAGCAAATGGAACTAAAATCAATATACATGGAAATGACTTGCATTTGGGGACCCTGGGTATTGTTGATTTAATACTATTTATTTAACAGCTTAGCAAATGTGTGGTTTGTCTGTCTCGATAGATTTTGAAGAAAATGATAATGTTTTATAGTAAACAGTATAAAAATTCAAGCAAAGGCATCTTAATCAACTCCTATAAAAATTAAATGAGCGATTGAACATGTCATAAGCTCAAGCCCGTTTTATCATGCTCCTCATATTAATGCTGCAGCTCTTTTGTGATGGCTTCATTCATATTCATAAGGGCTTTAGTGCACAAGTGTGCCATCCTGCCCGGGCTTCCCTCCTTCCCTGGCTCCATCCAAAACTCTGACCCTCTCCAGCCACTCAGAGGAAGTGATTGCCTTCAGGAACTCTGTTTAATGGATGCAGAAATGGCATCTCGTGGTACTCAGTTTCAGTGTTATCCAGGATGCTCAGCACACAACAATTTTGCTATAGTATAGAATAAAGCTGTGTGTAAAAATATTTCCCAGTATTTGTGTACAAACTTGGAGGAATCAATCCAGGAAGTATTGGCAGCCAAGAGTGTGGCCATTTGCTGTGATTTGGGTGAGTACCCAGTTGAAGAAGCACTTGGGCTGGTAAAAAGGTGGAGTAAAAACCTCCTCTGAGGGCAGGACTTGGAATGGGAGCCTTTAAAAGGGCAGACAGCTGGGATTTAGTGGAATAAATGAGTCTAGACCTGGTGGCCTTTAAGATGGGAGCAGAGAGCCCTTGTGATGAAGTCTCTGAATTGTGGAAAAGGTCCTGATGGCATCAGCTCTGAAAATGAACTTTTAAAAGATTACCAGGAATGAGGGTTTATTTCCTCTTTCCGACTGAGGCTGGTGGCTCATACCTTCCCACGGTGTGGATAACTTCTCTCTGAACATAAAATAAGCCTGAATAATATCTTCTTTCATGTATTTATTTTATAAAAGCCAAAAAGATGTAGTGGAAAATCAAGTATCTGTCTTTGGAGAGATCCCTATCAAGGAGTTTGTAGATGAAGGTCTCTCTTGCTCCATGGCACTGGTAATGCAGTGAATGACAAATCATGGGTGAATAAATTTGCATTCATATTTATTGAAGGCAATCTTGAAATATCCCTAAGCAAGAGAGACTCGTGTTGTGAAAGAAATTAAGGTGACATTGGTAATCAAGGCAGTGACTGTGGGGTGGGAGGTGTCACTGCTGGGGGCAAACCCGGCAGCTCCAGGGCTGTGTTTCTGTGCAAACTGGGGCAGGGACAAGGGGGAATGGCTCTGAGATGGAGGAGAGGAGATACAGGCTGGATTTTGGAAAGAAGTTCTCCCCTGGGAGGGTGGGCAGGCCCTGGCACAGGGTGCCCAGAGAAGCTGTGGCTGCCCCTGGATCCCTGGGAGTGTCCAAGGCCAGGCTGGATGGGACTCGGAGCAACCTGGGCTGGTGGGGGGTGGCACTGGAGGGGCTTTGAGGTCCCTTCCAAGCCAATTTGTTCTGATTCCATGAAAACACACTCCAAGAGTGCTTGGAGCAGTGACAGGCTCCTGATGCCCCTGTCCATGGTGAGGTGTGACCTCTGGTGTTGTTGTGAGTGTTGGTGGGGGTTGTCTCAGCCTGGGAGAATCTCCCTCTTTGCTTACTTGTGGTGCTATTCATGCAAAAGAGCTTTTTCCCAACCGTGTAAACCTAAGCTGCTGTTGAGCTCAAGCTTGGAGCTGTTTCTCCTGCTTTGGGAAGAGGAGAATCCTCCCTCCTGGGGGTGCCCAGGGGGCTGAGCCCGGCTGGGGTGTCCCTGGGGCTGCTCCTGGCAGAGCTGATGTGCTCAGAGCTGGACATTCCCAAGCCCTGCAGACTGATTGAGCAGTTATCTTTAGTCCTAGCCCGGAGTTTTGAGCACAGCTTGATTTTTAGATTCAATGAGGGCTTGGGTTTGTGCTCTGTAATGTTCCATGGTTTCGGGATTAGCGAGGCTGCGGTGGGAGAAGGCAGATTCCTTAGTGCTGAGCCTCAAACTGAGGGAGAAACTGTTCCACTGGATATTAAATATTTTCCAGAACTGAGAGGAGACACTGGGAACAGCATCCCTGTTGCTTGTAAAGTCCAAGTCAGCTCCCATCAGGCTGAGGAGAGAATGGGCTGCATCATTTCCCCTTTTTTCCAGCTCCTCAACTCTCTTTGCCAGGGATAATTCTTGAGTGGCTCAGATTTTTACACCTACCATGTGCTCTGCTGTAGTTCCTGTTCTCAGGAAAACCGGTGCTAGATCCTGTGTAACCACCCCCAGCATCACCAGTGCAGTGGCACGGAGGGCTTTGAGTTCTGGGAAGGAAATTTGGAGCTCCTGTGTGTTTAACTGGCATTTATCAGGAATTATCTTTGCAGCCACACAGAGTCACAAGCAGGGTGAACCTTTCCCTCTAAATGACTGGGATGGGGAATGGCATCCAGGGGACGGGAATTGCACTCTGCAGCTCGGATCCAGCACGTCTCTTCTGCTTCCCCTTGGCTTTGAGTTCCTCTGCATTTGCCTTTATTGCCTCATCCCAAATTCCCTCAGTGCCGTGGGAGGGTGGGGGAGTTTGTTAATGGAGAAGTTCTCAGGTGGTGGCAGTATAAGACATTAAATGGAATGGCTGCTCTGCCGGTGATGCCTGGCTCTTCCCTGGCCTGACTGAACCACAGAGAGGGGCTCCTGCAGCTCCCCATTCCTCAGGGACCTCTGGGCATCCTGCAGCTCCCCATTCCTCAGGGGACACTGAGGCTCCTGCAGCTCCCCATTCCTCAGGGGACACTGGGGCTCCTGCAGCTCCCCATTCCTCAGGGACCTCTGGGGTTCCTGCAGCTCCCCATTCCTCAGGGGACACTGGGGCTCCTGCAGCTCCTCGTTGTTCTCCAGAGAAATGGACTATTTAAAGCACTTATTTTCCCTTTATTTTATTTACTCATACTATGGATGTGGGAATGTCAAAGGTGCTGCCTCGGGGTGTTTCTCTCACTCTCTGATTTAGGCACTTCAGAATCACACGATTGTTAAGGTTGGAACACACTGTTAAGATCACCAAGTCCAACCATCAACCAGCACCACCACACTCACCACTGAACCGTGTCCTCGAGAGCCAGGGGTGGTGACTCCACCAGTGCCCTGGGCAGGCTGTTCACCTTCTGGAGCTCTGGTCTTAGGCACGGGGAACTCTGATGTTGAGACTGTTCCCCTTGAAACAGAGAGCACAGCTGAGAAATTCAGCATGTATGGAAATACTTTCAGGACAGGAACATAATGCCTTTTTTCTTTCCCCTCCCCAGCCTCCCAAAATTCTGGTAGTCCTGGTGTATTGCAGAGAATGTAAAGGGGCAGATATATGTGGTTGTAAAAAAGCTGGGTGAGGAGCTAAGTGAGTAAAAGACAAAACCTCTGGCTTGCTGAACAGGAGTTTCCAACAATTCTGTGTGATCCCTGTTATTCCTGGTGACCTTCAGGGCTGTGCTCCCACCAGGAGCACTTTAGAGGGCTCACCCCAGTGCCTGCTGGACTATTTCTGGCTCTTGGTTTTGTCTCAATCACTGAAAGGTCAATAAACTGCTCATTTATTTTAAGAGCTGATGGTTCACTGAGCTGACAAATCTCACATGGCTTGGTGCAGCAACATCACAGGGCAGCCTCTGCTGCCACAGCCCAGGTGCTGCTGCAGGGCTGGCCTGGAGCTCTGCCAGCAGAACTGATACCACCTAATAACTTCTTAAGGGTGCCTGGACCTCTTCCCCCTTCATTTCCTGGTTTTTCCAAACTGGCCTGACTCCAGAGCTCCAGTAGCTCCTGCTTAATCCAGCTCTGCAACTTTCGGGTGTCACTGGAGTTGTTTCACAGCCATTTCTTCCAAAATTCATCTTTTATGGCTCTCGTGTGAGCAAACCCCAGATCACCTATATTGATATGATATATTGGTATACATTCAAATGAATAGATGATATGTGAATATATGCTATATATTAACATGAATATGATTGATATGATATTTATGACATACATTGGTATGTATGATATGATATATTTGGACAGTTCAGTGTGAAGAATGGAGAAAGGGATGGCGTTAAGCTACCCAAAAAAAACCAGATATCTGACTTATTTTAGAATCCTACATCAAGATGATGGCCCTGGATTTTCTTCAGGATATTAGGCATTCACCTGAAGGAAACCCCACAAAACCCAAGGGTGCTGTGTGAAAATAATGGGAAGGACAGGGGAGGGCCCCATCCTGCCCCTTTTCTTGGGGAACAACCAACCCCGAGGCCGTGGTTTGGGCAAGAATTGCCCAGCCAGGGCTGCAGCACTTTTTAAAGCTGGATTTATTTAAATTGCCTGATTATGGCCCTGCCAGGGGGTTCCATGTTCTCAGCTCCCAGGCTGTGCAGAGCCAAACACAGGCACCTCTTGGCTCCAGGCAGTTGTTGAACCACCCAGAGCCAACAGAGCTGCTGTTTAAAAACAAACCCCTCAAACACAGATGGCCAGAGCCGCCTCACTTAAAGCACATCTTGTTTTCCCAGTGGCTTTTTGGAGTTTAAATGCCAGTGAACAGATTGAGAATTGCAGAGGCATTAAAAATAAAAGATGTCTTTAAACTCGCAGCAAAAATAACTTGCAGAGAAATATTACTAAAGATCATCAGCTCATTAAAAGAGATCTTGAAGTGAAATTTCAGCTTTGCAGAGTGGAAAATGTGGTCAGGAGGTCTGTGATAGCTGTGGAGGGAGCTGTTATCTGTGGGGGAGGACGGGGGATTAAAGGTAGGGCAGCCTGGGACGATTGCTATGGCTTTCAGAAATGGATTTCTGCCCAACTGGGGGCTCAATTTCCAGGGTGATGTAGAAACTCGGTGCTCTCACCTTCATCCTGGCTAACAGGATTGATTCGGGAGGAAGTGAGAATATTTGAGGTAAGGTGCTTCATTTGTGGATTAAAAGTGCTCAAACAGCAAAGCAACAGGAGGTAACAGAACTGAGTAACAGGAAGGTTGTCTCTTTAAAGGTTTAACTTGTTACACTTCAGAGCAAACTCTGAAGGATCAGAGGGTATATGGAAAACAAATTTAATTTTAAAATAGCAAAGACAAGCCAATTAAACCAATCCTACCAAACAGTTTCAACAGTGGAATAAAATGCAGGGCTGCTTTAACTGTTCTGAACACATGAAAAAAAGCATTAATTAAATGCATGGCCAGCAGTGGATCAGGGAGAGGTGGAATCAGTGGGATTTCTCATGAATTTCAGGAGTGTTTTCTGAAGGGAGTCCAGCACTGCACATCTGGAGTGCAGCACTGCACATCTGGAGCCCAGCCTGTGTGAGCCCCAGGAGCTGCTGTGGGGTGACTGAGTGCTGGCCCAGGGAGCTTGGGCAGTCTCTGTCCTTGGATCCTGGGGGTCCCTCCCAACCTCAGCCTGGAATTCTGGGGGTCTTACTGGGCTGGGGGTTCAGGGCATGCTATAGGGTGGGAATGGTGCACTGCACCTTGGTGACAGGCATGGCATCCCAGACTGGTTTGGGTTGAAAGGGACCTTAAAACCCATCCAGTGCCACCCCCAGCCATGGGCAGGGACACCTTCCACCAGCCCAGGGTGCTCCAAGCCTCGTCCAACCTGGCCTTGGACACTCCCAGGGATCCAGGGGCAGCCACAGCTTCTCTGGGCATCCTGTGCCAGGGCCTGCCCACCCTCCCAGCAATGGATTCCTTCCTAATTGTGTCTGTTCCCTGATTGTTATTAAATCTGCATCTTGAAACAGCACCAAATGTGTTTTGTGATACCAATTGCCCTTTTTTAGTAACAACTTGTAAAAAACCTGACTCTTACGCTTTCACAGTTGGCATTAAAGTGCTGAATGGAGGAAAAGGTTTCCTTGGTTAAAAACATAAAGTGAAACATCCCTGTTTGCCTTTGGAAGGTGACACTTGGAGCGAGCACAACAATTTCTTCCCTCCACCACGCTCCTGCCATTTCAAAATTTGCCCTTTTCAAAAATCCATCTAAAATCTCATCTTTTTCTAGGTTTACCTAAAGTGCTGATTCTAACCTTGCTCTGGCTGTGCTGTATTTGTTTGACTTATGTGAACTACCACTTTTGCAGGTTTTTTTATCACTGTTGTGTACTTTGTGTATCAGCACAATCCAATCTTAAGCATTTATACAAGTCCTTAAAAATACAGAAAGTCAGGCTGAAGAATAAGCCAAGAATTGACCAATCTGTTGCACCCCTTAAAAACCTCTGTGGAGGGGAGATAAACAAAGCAGCCCAGGGAATGGTGGGATCCAGCTGTTTGCTGAGGAAAATAATTTACCCACACCAGTAACCTTTTCTACAGCCTGGAGAATTATTAGTGTGAAAAACAAAGGATTATTAGTTAGCAAACAGCTAATTTGACACGGCAGGATGAGGACCCCATGGCCTTACAGTGTTTTAATGACTGCCAGGGCTAGATGTGTGAATGGGAGCTGAGGCTGCTATTGGTTGGGGGCTGGAGGGTTTGGAGGCCAGAGGGGACCACAAACAGATGTTGGGGGCCAAAACTCTCCCTTGTGGCGAGTGGAGAGGTGGAGCTGGAGGGGGGTACATGTGGCAGGGGGAGGTGCACAGACCTGCAGGGGCTGAGCTTGCTGCTTTTTGAGGCACACGGGGTAGGATTTGTGGGTGGAGGTGAAGAACCAACAGAGGGCAAAGAGGTGGAAGGTTTGAGGACTGGTAAAAAGGTGCCTTGTGTTGCTCTGAGGAGAAACGAGTGGAGGGAGCAGGACTGAGAGATGGAGACACTGGGCAGGCTGGAAATGAGGAGGGGTTGAGAAAAGCAGCTCTAGATGGAGGTAACACTTTGTTGGGTTAGGGAGGAGAGCAGGACATCGTGGTTGAGGGGAAAGGAGATAGAATTGTACTTAAAAATTGGTAATTACAAGGAGCTTGGATCATAATAGGTGGTAATAAGGAGGTCTGGGAGATAAATTGAGAGATAAGTATTCATGAAAATGAAGTTAAATTCTTCTCTGAACAACCTGGTCTAGTGGAAGGTGTTGCTGCCCGTGGCTGGGGGTTGGAATGACAGGAGCTTTCCTGTCCCTTCCAATCCAAAGCACTCCATGATTCTGTGATTAAAATATCCAGATGTGAGAAGAGTTAATTCTGTGTCCCTAAGCTGGAGGGCTGGTCTGGCCTGGCCATGGTCTGGACTGAGGAGCTGGGGGCAGCTCAAAGCTCCTGGGACAACCCCATGACACGTCCTGGGGAAGGGACATGTCCCCATGTGCCCAGCCCTCATGCTGAAGGGACAGAAGGCTGTTTCTTCCCCTGAAGGTGTTGCTCCTGTCCCTGTCCCTGCAGGATTCACACCCTCCATGCTTCAGGAGCAGAGGAAAGGGCACACTGGACAGTCCTGGTGAACGGAGCTCTGCAGGACTGGGAGGTCACAGCTGTGGCAGTCGGTGCCAGGAGCTGCTGCAGGAGCACCAAAGGCAGGAGGGAGCACCAAAGGCAGGAGGGAGCACCAAAGGCAGGAGGGAGCACACAGAAAGGAGCTCAGCCTTGTCCTTCCACCCTCGCCCGGAGGGCTTTGCTCAGGCAGAGTGTGGACAAGCCCCTGGGGCTGGTGAAGGGCAGGTGAAGTGTGTTTGCTGCTCAACCTCTGCTCCTGCACTTGTTTCAGGGAGAGGAAAACACGGTGCAAATGCAAAATAAGGGTTTTATCAGGCTGGGTCCTTAAATAGAGATGTTCTAAGTCTTTTTTTCTCGGGTCAGAAAGGAAATTACTCCTTCAGATAAAAAATAATGCCATGGATAAAATCAAAAATCAGAAGATGCTCTGTCTTAGGACAGAGATGAAGAGCTGATACAGGATCTACCCTTAGTCTTTCATAAGTACAATGATTTACTTTTCTTCCAACATCATCTTTAATTTGGAGGCTGGGTTTACTCAGGCTTTTCATCTCCCCCCTTCGCTGCCCAGGATATTCCTTCCTGAAAAGGGCTGTCCAGCCCTGGCACAGCTGCAGGGCAGGGGTGGAGTGCCCATCCCTGGAGGGATTTCAGAGCCATGTGGATGTGGCACTTGGGGACGTGGGTTAGTGGTAGCCTTGGCAGGGCTGGGTTGGACTTGATGGTCTGAGAGGGCTTTACCAACCTCAACAATTCTATGATTCTATGGCATATTTCACATGATTGGACAGATGATGAAGGACCAGAAAGAATCCTTTCTTTATTTTCTTTGCTTCTGGCAGTGTTTCAGTTCTGTTTCTATGGAAACGGGAGGATTGGGAAAGGCTTTCAGAAAGTCTGGGCTGTTGCTGTTCCACAGCACCGGGTTGGGTTTTGCTGATGGGATGTTTTGCCTCTGTAGGATCTCACCAGCAACACTCAGCTGGGAAGGGCATTTAATGGGGTCTGTCCTGCCTGAGGAAGCTCCTGTGCAGAGCTCCTTGGCTCTGCTGGGCACAGCTTTGGCACATCACTGGGCTCCAACAGCCTGTGGGCTTTGGTGTTGTGGTAACAGGACTGGAAACTACATTAGCAGAGCTCTGGAGAATTCCATATAACCATAGAATCCCAGAACAGTTTGGTTTGGAGGCACCTTACAGTCCATCCAGCTCCAGCCATTTAAATAAGAACTGTCCCCTTGCAAAGCTTGGTGCTACCAAAACACTGATGGTACTCAATGCCAAGGTGCTCCCCTTCAGCTTTCCTGCCTCAGTCCTGCCCAGCCTGAGCACACACCAGTGCTCCTCACCCCCAGGTCAGCACTCCTTCGTGCAACTGGAGATTCCAAAATGCCACTGTCTGTGCTGATAGCCATGCCTTCCCCACCACTGAGGGCTTGCAGGATCAGCCTGAATGTCTGGGGCAGAGTTTACATCCAAAGTGATTAGAGCTGAGGTGAAAATCGTGGCATTCCCAGGACTGAAACAACCCCTTGGATTCTGTGAGTGATCCCTTGACACTCTGCTAGAAGCTCTTGTTCAAAACCAGAGAAATCACCACAATGGAAAGCTTTTCAGTAATACTAACTTTCTTTGTTTGCACAATACAATTTCCTCTAAACCTAAAGATTTATTTTTCAAACAAGCAAACAAAATAGGCTTTACAGTGTACATGATGTTTGCATTTGCTATAAAAAAAATGAATTTCAGTAAACTATTGATTGGAAGATGGATATCTGACAAATCCAATACAAATACAATGTTTTAGAGCTTCACATTCTACCTGGAATTCTTTGGGATTTTTTTCCTGCTGGGCATACTGGGTGTGTTGCAGGATATTCTCTTCATTCCAAGGGGCCACCTGACCTGTGCTGCCCTTCTCCTGAGTATGGGATGGAATTAATTGTCTTAATACTGTTTATAAGTTCATCCCAAGTTTCCAAGTGCATTCAGAATTCAGGTGCATGGAGGTAAGCAAATGAAGCCAATTAAACTTTCATTCTGAGTACAGCTCACAGAGTCATTAAGGCTGGAAAAGACCTCCAAGGTCAAGTCCACCCTGTGCCTGATCCCCTCCTGGTCACCCAGCCCAGAGCACTGAGTGCCATATCCAGTCCTTTGATATATAATAAATTAGTATATATTAATTTCACAATTGATAAATTATTTTTTTTGTGAACAGACCTGACATGTGTGTGTGCCCTGTGGGACACCCCTGGGGAACCGTTGTGAGGATCCAGCAGGACTTTGTCCCCTCTCATGACAGGTGTAGCATGTCTGAGAGCTGTATAGACATATAAGCACATATAAATTCAGGTATCCATAAATATACCTTTATACATAAAATATATATAGAGGGGTTGGACTGGATGATCTTCAGAGGTTTGTTACAATCCCACCTATTCTGTGATCTCCCTCCCTAGTCCTGATGCCTCTGTCCTCCAGAATGACCCCACTGGGCTTTGGAAGCCTTTCTGCTTAACATGTAGAAATCATAGAATTGCAGAATCATTTGGGTTAGAAAAGCCCCTCAGACCAACAAGTCCAAGAGTTCCCCAGCACTGCCAAGGTCACCACTAACCCCTGTCCCCATGTCCCACATCCACATGGCTTTTAAATCCCTCCAGGGATGGGGATTCACCCTGCCCTGGGCAGCTGTGCCAGGGCTGGACAGCCCTTTCCAGGAAGGAATTTTTCCAAATATTGAAAGTAAATGTCCCCTGGTTCACCTTGAGGCCACTTGCCCTTGTCTTTCCCTTGTTCCCAGGGGGCAGAGCCCCATCCCCACAAGGTTCCCCCCTCCTGCCAGGGAGTTGCAGAGAGTGATGAGGTTCCCCCCAAGTGTCCCCATCTCTGTGCTAAAGCTCATGGTCTAAGAGTTCAACGCTTGTTGATTATAATATAGGCTATAGCAGCATAACCTCTGCTGTGCTTAATTAAACAGTTATAACAACCATTTTACGCTTTTATTATCAGAGGAATGGTTTTAAACTCTGCGTGCCAGGTAATCCAAAGTCATTGCAGTACAGAGCTGCACTGGTGTCAGGACAGAAATAAAACAATAAAAACATCTGCTTAGAATTTTTTATTTTTAATTAATCTTGGATGTGTTCTTTGGATCATTTATTCTTGATAGCTGCTTATTTGATTAGAAAGGTTACTCGGTGCATTGCCCAGGAATGCACTGGTGGGTGGCACTTACGGGGGATAAATTAGATATGGGATTATCCTGCTCTCTGTGAGTTCATAGAGTTGTGTTGGGGTTTGCTGTATTGCTGTTGTTTGAGTGGTTTTTTCCTAGATTTCCCTGTCTTGTTTGTTCTGTAATGCCTGTTGCTGTAATTGGAACCTTGGCTGTGTCAGGGCACAGCTGTGGGTGAAGCCTCTGGGTTCTGAATACAAATGGTCACTCCTCACTCCATCATCGATTTGCATGTGCAAACATTGATTTCCATATCAATGGTCCAGAGTCAGCTCTGGGTTTCTGATGACTGATTTAAGTTGCAATTATTCAGAACAGAAGAGAAGGTGTGTGACTAGAAAATGCAGCTCGGTTTGGCGTGTGATTTCTGGAGCTGTATTGGCAGGTGCTTTTATGGAAATGCTCTCGGGAAATGACTCAAATCCAAAGATAAGCAGTACTTAGGGAATGCCTAATTAATAACTGCAATCATAATATTTTGGTCAAAATATTAAAGGGAGCCTCGTTAAAGGAATGCAGAGGCTGATGTTTCGGCTGGCTTGGAGCAGGAGAGCTGAATCTGTCGCATAAAAAGTTTCTGCAAGAGCTTTGATTGCACTTAGAAAGTATTTAAACTGCAAGTGGTGCTTGTGCATCATTGAAACTGGTGGATATTGCAGCAAGGTGGAAACGGGGTCAGGCTGCAGCAGGAGGGCAGAGATGCTGGCACACAGTGGGGTGCTGGGGTGGGAGTTCTGAGCCCATGTCCTCCAAGCCCCGGCTCATCCAGCTCCATTTCCCCTTTTTATTGCCTGTCCAGCTGTCACTACACGGTGGTAAAGCTGGAAACGAGTCCCCATCCCACCCCTTGCTGGCAGAGCTGTGGCCCCTGAGCTGATCTGGGAGCTGCTCCCTTTGCACCTCTCTCTGCAGCCTCCATTTCCAGCTTTAATCTCATGAGATTAGCAAAATACTCATCACTACATGTTTTTTGGGTGCCAAGAGGAGCAGGTTCCCATCCAACAATAATTTCAAAAATACTCCTCCTGCTTCTGTACAATAAATTGTTTAAGTGCTGCTCAATGAGCCCGGCTGGAGACAGGATGAGTTCCCTCAAAGCAATAACACAGCATTGGTTTAGGCTCTCTAAGGTGAAGGAATCCACGTGCAATACCTGCTGTGGGCACTGCAGGCTGGGGCACCACTGCGCCTTCTTTTCTAGAATGCTGCTGGAGAGGGTTTGGGGTGGCCTGTCTGGACAGGGGGTTTATTTCTAAGGATGGGAGAATAAGCTTTGAATTTTGACTTCCTTTTTAAACTTACCTGATATTTCTTCCCAATATCCCATCCAAATCTCCCCTCCTTCAGCTTGAGGCTCTTAGTGCCATTCAGAACATGCTTTTCTGCAAATTCTCCATGCTCACAGTAGGTCCCTCTGTGGTGAACAAACCATTTCTCTTTAGGAGGAGCCTGGAAATGCCCCCTCTGTCCCCATGCTGTGGCAGCAGAACAGACGTGGGCACAGGGACAGGCTGTGCAGAATGTCCTTCAGCCAGAAGATCATTCCATTGGTGGCTGAAGATGTTCTCCCAGACCTCCGAGGAACTGGTGTGCCAAGTGTTCTGCTGGGCACACTTGTTAGGGATTGTCACGGGCTTCAGATAGAGAAGATAATTATATTAGGATAATTTATTTATTTCCTTGCTAATCACAGACAATTTGCATGGTTTTAATAACTATGACTTGTCATTTCAGGCCCCAGGAAGTAATGTAGAGGAACAGATAAGAACTTTATCTACTAATTCAATATATCCCGTGCCTATTATCTCCTTTGTGGCAAGACTTGTGTAATGTGAAGTATTACAGTGTGAATAGAAGAGTCCATGAAGCCATTAGAATTAATTTCCATAAAGAGCTTTGTGCTGAGCTTTTTGGGGGAAAAAATCCTGGAGGAACTGGAACAGAATATTTTGTGGTCCAGGTTTCAACCAACATTTCTGAGTGCTCCAGTAATGGTAATTTTCTACTGCCTCTTCTGTAAGGAGCTTTCTGTGCATTGACATGGGACACACAACTGTCCCTTATTCTGTTGATCTCACAGACAATTTAGCACAAACCCACATGGAGAGAGATGACTTTTTTCTGGTTAAATATTAACGTGGGTGTTTTGCATTAAGGTGGATGAAGAAGGGGCAAGGAAATCAAGAGAAAAAATGAGAGTTATTTAAATATAACAAAACTGAAACGTGGATGTAAATGACACTTTTTTATTAGCACTAGAGTAGGGACACCTCCCACCAGCCCAGGGTGCTCCAAGCCCCATCCAACCTGGCCTTGGACACTCCCAGGGATGCAGGGGCAGCCACAGCTTCTCTGCCCAACCTGTGCCAGGGCCTGCCCACCCTCCCAGGGATGGATTCCTTCCCAATATCCCATCCATCCCTGCCCGCTGGCAGTGGGAAGCCATTCCCTGTGTCCTGTCCCTCCAGACCTTGGAAATGGTCTCTCCATGTTTCTTGTAGAGCCTTCAGCTCCTGGAAAGCCACAAGTAGTTCATCCCAAAGTTCTTCTCCAGGTTGAACAATCCTGGCTCTCTCCCAGCAGAGCTGCTCCAGCCCTCTGATCATCTCCACAGCCTCCTCTGGACTGGCTCCAGCAGACCAGAATGGTGGGGAATGGAGGAGGATGGGGCTGGGAATATTCAGCTGTGTGTGACACCAGAGGGATCAGGATGAGTCCCTTCTCCAGCAGGCACAGAGCTGGAACTAATAGGAAGCAATGCCTTTCAGAAATGGATTAAATATGGAAAACAAAGGGGCAAAGTTAATTGAAAAGGAATGTGACAAATGAGCTTTTTAATGAGTTGGAAAGGCTTCCTCACTCGCTATGTGAACAGAAAATAGAAGAAAAAAAGTATCATTTGCATTTTTCCAATCATGAGATATAAGGCACAATTCTGCAAATACCTGAGGACAAACAGTGTCAGTTTTGGATTAGTGGGTGATGATACAATTGTTATTAAAAGTGTGCTTTGTGGGGCTGCATGGCAAATTTTCAGCCCAATATTCCTGCAGGTACTTTTATGCATATTGAGCCGCAAAGAAAACACAGAATTTTATTTTTTGGCCTTTTTTTTCTTTTTTTTTTCATATAAACCCATTTTGCCCACTGGTGTTCAGTGGCTGTTCCTGTGAGCAGCAAATACAATTATTTTGACTGCTATCACTGAAAAGCCACTAACAGGCTGAATTTGCATGTGACACGGCACCCACTAGAAGTAATTTTGCATGTACTTATCAGACAATTAGGTGGTTCTTACGCTGAGCCAAGCCAATATGAGGAGAATAAACTTTTAAGTGATATTAAGGCTGTGAGTAACAGTGCTGGTTATTCCCTCAGCTCCGCTGTCCTTTCAGTTCCAGTTATGTGCAAATCCAGTGGCTGCAATAATTCCTGAAGAATTAGTTTTGTACAGCTTGTTCCAGGTTCCAGGTTGGCTCAATTTCCTCCTGGAACATCTGTGGCCTTCTCTGAATTTGCCCAAACATATTTTTCAAATTACAGCCTCAGAAATGCACGGCACGTAAATCTAGTTTGCATATTTCTCTG
Organism: Xiphorhynchus elegans; assembly: GCA_013401175.1. Taxonomy (NCBI): domain Eukaryota; kingdom Metazoa; phylum Chordata; class Aves; order Passeriformes; family Dendrocolaptidae; genus Xiphorhynchus; species Xiphorhynchus elegans. Next base: position 68,427 of record VZUH01001656.1, on the reverse strand, counting down.
AATAATGTAGTAAGGCCCTTAATTATGCATCCATGCAGATAACAGAGCTATATATAGAAACATTCCTCTGGAGGTTTATCCTGCTGAGGTGCCACTGAAACCAGCTAATTCTTAGCTGAGGATCTGCCCTGGAAATGATCAAATCTTTCCACTGCAGAAGTAGGACCTTTGAAGCTTCCAGGAATGCACCTGTAATTGGGTGGTTCTTGCAGGAGTTCAGCAGCTCCATCTGTTAGATCAGAGAAAAATCTCCTTAATTCCTCCCATTGCTCGGACTTGAGTGGGCAGTTTTGCAAGTTTTTGGGCCCTGGAGCTGGTTCTGGGGGACAAGCACTCCCTGGTGCTGTGGTCTTGCCCATGCCATGCCATGCCATGCCATGCCATCCCATGCCATGCCATGCCATCCCATGCCATGCCATGCCATCCCATCCCATCCCATCCCAGTCTCCATCCCATGCCATGCCATGCCATGCCATGCCATGCCATCCCATCCCACCCCATCCCAGTCTCCATCCCATCCCAACCCTTCTCATCCCAGTCTCCATCCCATCTCCCACTCCCTGCTCAGACACCTTGTCCTGCTCTGCACAAAGGCACCTGAGAGAAGGGACATCATTTCTCATGCCCGAGGTCTCCATTGGTGTCTGTCCCAGCCAGTTTGTCATTATTTCTGTCTTTCAAAAATGCACTGTTTGGACAAGGGGGGCCCTGAACTTTGCTGAACATTGGCTGTGCTTGTATCTCCTGTGCTTTAAAACCTCCACCTTTTTGGAAGGAAGAGCAGCACTTTGACTCTCCTCAGTTCATGTTCTGTACCTTGAAGTCCCCCTTCATCTCACATTTCTGTTCTGAGATGACACGGGGAAAGCGCTGAGATGTCAGGAGTAATTGCTTTGTTGTTAATGTGTGCCCAGCTCTGTTGTTGAGTAACTCAACATTAAAATTCAAGCTTGCCTAGAGCCAAGCTCCCAACTGTCCCAAACTCCCCCCCATTAAACTTTCATGCTGCCACTTGGAGTGGGTTTTGGCAGGGAACTGGAATTCTGTACAAGTCCAGTTTTGTTTTTCCCTCCTGAAGTGTTAAAATATAGATGCAGTTTGACATTAGTGTGGAGGATCCACGATTAATATTGATGTTAGAAGGCAGCCAGGAAGCAGGTCCTGCTGGTAAGAGGGTGAGTGGGTGGCCTTTATATTAATGTAATAAAATGTTGGCTGCATGTGTAATTTAAGATGAATGAATCACTTAAACTCACGACTCAGAGTTCAACCTTCTGGTTTGGTTGGGCTGGCTTTGACTTGACCTTTCAAATCCAGTTCTGCAGTTTGTAACCCAACACAAAAAGCTCCTGGCACAGAGAGATGGCAGCAAAATATCCCCTTAAATAAAGATTTCAAGTTTTCAAACATCACTGTCATCCTGCCAGTTTAGAAGCGAGTTGGGAGCTGCTTCCTCTGAGAACACAAACCCACGTCAGGCTCCTGGCGTCTCCGTGGGGGCGTTTCTGGCTTTCTAGGCTGTTGCTGTGACTCAGGCTACTGTTTTGGGATTTAGACAGCTTTTGGTGACCCTACTGCAGGCTCACAACTCTCCAAACCATGAGCAACAAAAAAGGAACAAATCAATGGAGATTCAGGCTTCTCAAGGAGCACCTTCTAGTAAATCTAGAAATCCATCAGGTGGGTTTCTCACAGGATGGACTCTTTGCCAGGCAATACTGCTCGAAAGAGGTGTCTGAGCTAGAAACGAGCTCGGACTTGGTATTGCTGGGACATATGCTTGGACATCTGGGACATGTGTTTGGATGTCCGGGATGTGTTTGTGTGTCCATCCTCAATTTTAATTCCATACCCTACATTTTAAGACTTCTCCTCCCTGTGACACTGTCCTGAGCTGTCCCAGAGCGAGGCCTGATCCCTGCCCTGTGTTCTGGCCAGTGCTTCCCCAAAATAGGCAGGTGTTGTTGTGCTTTTGGTCTCTTTTTAGTGCAGACTTGCTGGTAAGTATTTTTAGCAATAATGATTCAGCAGCACCTCAGACCTTGCAAAACCATTTGCACCCTCTCCATCACACCTGGGCACCTTTCCTACTCCAAATGCCATACCTGAACCCTCCTGTCAGGGACATTTAATGGGGAGCTTGTGAGCTGTAGGGCCATTGAGGGAAATCTCTTATATCTGTAAAACCTCAGTGTGCCAAGGCCACAGAGACCTTCCTGCTTGGAGCAGCTCCTGTCCATCCTCCCACTGCACCAGGGCTTGCTGGGATCCAGCACCCTGCCATGAAGCTGAGGGAAAGCTCTGGCTCCTTAATGACAAATCTGGGGGAAATAACCAAAGAGAGAAGGCAGTAAACCCATTATCCTGGGAGAGCTGCATCCTTCTGCCCCTGCCTGGGATGGGCTTTCCTGGGCCTTTATTGGTTTCTCCTGCCCCTGGGGATCCTGGATTCCCTCTGTAGGATGAGCTGCACATGGTTGTGCCCCCCAAGGCCCTGGGAGTGCAGCAGGAGCAGCCCAGCCCTTTGAGGGAGACAGGATGTGTAAGGTTCTTTATTGAGACTAAAGCACTGACACCGCTTCAAACAAACCTGACAACGTGCAAATGAAGCGAAGAACTTGGAGAATCAGCTGCTTTCTTATAAAATGAGGTGTTTCACCATTTATTATTTATAAATAATTAGGGAAACAAATTGCTTTTTAATCAGTTCAACTTCAGTACTTTTCAAAGTAATTTTTTCTGCCATCAGAGCCTGAAGCGTGTGAATTTTCCCTTATTCCCTCTCCCACGTTGTGCAAGACTTTTCCTTTCCTGGGTGCCCTCTAGGAAGGAAGGAGGTAATGGGAGCTGTGATAGCAGTTGTAGCTGCAGCCCCAGGACTGTGCCCTGCTGGGCTCTGACTCATCGTTTCACAGGTTTGCTGAGGATTTATTTGGATATCTCACATCTTTGGGAAGGATGTGGGTTGTCTGCTTTGCAGGAGGTAAAGATGAACACAGGAATGTGCAGTCTCATCAGTTGGAACTCTCCAGACAGTACCCAGGGAGTGCAGTGCTAAGTCCCAGCAACCAGTCAGCAGGGCAGGTCCTTCCTGGGCAGGAGAGGAGGCTGAGGTGGAGCAGGACCATGGGGTTTGGTTTCTCCTCAAGGTCTCTCCTGCCTGCTCCAAGGCACTGCAATGGGAGGGCTCTGCATGTCAGTCACCTGGAGCAGAGAGGGGCAGCAAGTTCCCAGAGTCCCAGAAAAGCTTAGGTTGGAAAAGCCCTTGGGAACATCCAGTCCAACTGTTCCCCAGCCCTGCCAAGGCCACCCCTGACCATGTCCCCAAGTGCCACATCCACAGGGATGGGGACTCCACCCCTGCCCTGGGCAGCTGTGCCAGGGCTGCACAACCTCTTTGGTGACGGAATTTTTCCACTATCCCCCCTGCCCTTGCCCTGTCCCAGCCTGAGGCTGTTCCCTCTGCTCCTGTCCCTGTTCCCTGGGAGCAGAGCCCGACCTTTACGGTCCCTTCCAGCCCAAACCATTCCATGATTCTGGGCTGTGTCTCAGGAGAAGGTCCAGTGTGAGGAAGGGGTCAGTGCCCACCCACAGCTGGTGTTGGTGGGGTGTGGTGGAGCTTTGTGCCCTTCCCTGCAAGGTTAGCTCATTCCCAGCTGCTAATAGTGAAATTAGGGGGGGCTGAGCTCCTGTCCTGACAGACAAACACAATTTCCATCCAATAAAGACAAATGACACACTTAAAGCACTAATGTGCAGGAATCACACCCACGCACACACGATCCTTCTTTGTCTACCTTGTAAAATTAAAGCTCTGTGTGTGTTATAATACTCAGGGTGCACTTAGTGCTGGAAATCTTTGTGTTTAAGGCTCATCCATCTTCCCTGAGTCAAGCAGAGGTTTGCAGGGAGAGGTTTTGCTGGTGTTCTGGACAGTGCAGGTTTGGGAAGTGGCAGTAGTGGAATTGCAGGTCAAAAGTACAAAGGTGAAAAAAACCTGTTGAAAAAAATCCCATTAATAAAAGTAAAACTGAGATAGATTTGTTGATTTCTATACAGAATTCTATACAAAATGTTTTCAGACATGTGCTATGAGATTTTCCTTTCTTTGCTGGGCCTGCCAGAGGGATCTCTGCTGTATCAAACCTCTCCCCTGAGGCAGCTGACTCCAGGATTTGACACCTCCTTTGGGAACAGGGTTATGGAACAGTCAGTCCCTGGACACTCAAGACGGGCATGGACTCCCCAGGGCCAGGGGTCCCTCAGGAGCCCTGGGGGCTGCCCACCCATCCCTGCTCACCCTGATTTTGGGCTCTCCCTCTGTGTATCTGCTCCCCATGGAACAGTCTCTGCTCCAGCTGGGGCTCTGTGCCCCTGGCTCCAGTGGGTTATTCTGCTTTCTGCACTCCCAATCCACTCTGTCAGCCCCCAGAGGTTTTTCCCACTGAATTTATCCATTTGCAGAGGGAAAAGTAGGATTTGAAATGATCAAATATTTCCTGCTAGTGACCCAATAATGAATTACATTCCAAAGTTTGCCCTTGGAATTTCTTTTTGGTGCCTCACAGACAGACCTGGCAGTGCCAGGGACTTTGGAAGGAGCTCATCAGCAACCCCCCCATTATCCAGGCAGCACAGGGTGTGCCAGCCCCCAGTGCTGAGGCTCTGTCCCTCTCCTCTCTTTAATAAAACATTCTTCCTCTGTGCTGTGGTTTCCTCTGGACAAGGCTCTGTGTCCTCAGGTGCTTTGGCTCTGCCAGAGGCTCGTTGGGAAAGTGGGAATTGGCTGAGCTCTGGCAGTTCCTGATGCAGGAGCATCTCCCACCCTGGCTCTGGCAGAGGGCTCAGTGTCTGTTTAAACTTCCAGCAACATCAAATCAGCACAGCAAATCTGTAATAATCTGCATGTCATTAGCACATTTTAATTGTCAGGGCTTTGTGAACAAAAGGCTTCTGAGCACAGACAGATTGCAGCGTTGGATTTACAGTGAACAGCCTTAAATATTGTATCTCACTTTAGGCGTATTTTTTATTTTAAATGACAGATAATTCCCTGATGGTTCATCCAAGCAGGAGGAGAGTACAGGCCCATAAGTCTGAGGTCTGTCCATTAAATGGATGGGTTTATACCGCAGTGTATTTAGCTGTATAGATCAAACAGTTATTGGATGTCTATACTGGACAGAAATAAAACTTCATTTAAAATACATAAATTTGCAAGTGAAAAATATGGAGGAATCTCATAATTTGGACTATTCTTTTTCTCTGCTGCTTTCTAGAACTGGCACAATACAAGAACTGCTTTCAGCCATCAATTGTAATGTTATACCTGGTATAGGAAGTGAGAAGTGCCAAAGAAACGCAGGGTTTTTTGGCTGATGACAGCAGCAAGTAAAGCCTTCGTGGTGTTTGGAGGATGTGGCATCATCTCAGCTGCTTTCAAACCCTCTGCTTTTGCTTTTCCATATTGGAATCAAACCCGAAAGGTTTTGCCTTATGATACAAGACCCGTTCCAGAAACTGCTCCCCAAAGCCCTGGCTCACAAGCAGCACTTCTGTTCCTCTGGCTGGCTGGGTATTTCTCTCTTCTTTTTGTGCAGGTTTTGAGTGTTACCTTCAGTTTTATTTTGCAAAGCTAATGCAGAAAAGCACAATGGAAAGTGCTCACTGAGAAAGTGAGAGAGCTGAAGGGGTTCACCTGGAGAAGAGAAGGCTTTGGGGAGACCTGAGAGCCCCTTCCAGTGCCCAAAGGGGCTCCAGGAGAGCTGGAGAGGGACTGGGGACAAGAGATGGAGGGACAGGACACAGGGAATGGCTTCCCACTGCCAGAGGGCAGGGATAGATGGGATATTGGGAAGGAATTGGTGGCTGGGAGGGTGGGCAGGCCCTGGCACAGGTTGAGCAGAGAAGCTGTGGCTGCCCCTGGATCCCTGGAAGTGTCCAAGGCCAGGTTGGACGGGGCTTGGAGCACCCTGGGCTGGTGGGAGGTGTCCCTGCCCATGGCAG